>LZPO01068923.1:738883-753045 GCA_001675575.1 Neotoma lepida
TGTTTGTGTGCGTGTGTGTGTGTGTGTGTGTGTGTGTGTGTGTGTGTGTATGTGTGTGTGTAAACACATACCAAAGTGTGAGTAGAGGTCTGATGAGAATTTAAAGGAGTCAATTCTCTCCTTCAAACATATGGATCCTGGGAATTGAACTCAAGTCATATGGCTTGGAGACAAGTGTTTGGCCATGAGTGGCTTTACCCCTGAGCCATCTTTCCTACATCAGCTGTGGCATTTATAATACTTATGTTTAACTATGTTATTTAGCTACTGAAAGTCACTTCCTTTTCCCCCATTTTCTTAAAATAGTGACTACAATTGTTGGTCACATGTTTCATGTCATTCAAATGTGCAAGGATTTTCATAATAGTTTCCTTAAAAATGGAGCAATCTGACAAATTCTACTTTATGAACCTTCTAGCTGGAAAACAACCCTTAGGATCATATTGACATTACATTCTCTTGGCTTCTGTGTTTTCTTTGTACTGTATCTTGCATCATTCATCCTGCTTGCCCTTTTTAACCATGTCTAAGTGCTACTATTATGTAAAAGACAGCATAGAAGTACACTAAGGTTTTCTCTAATGCCTAATGCTGCTAGCCTGCATTTTATAAATTCTAGTGGAACTCTATCTTATATATGCTATGTGTCCTAATTTTACAGCTACATTTACTTATTTTACATCCATGCTAATCATTTAGTTTGAAGAAGTTGTTTAATTTAATGAGGTCAAATAAGTATTCACCATACAAAATAAAGCAATTTATACTACTTGAAAAATTTGAAGTATTCACCAGTGTTTCTGGTCCTCTTCATTAATAGAATAAATGGATAAAGAACAGAGCTACAGAGTATACGGATAGACTGATAAATATAGTAAGGCTTGTAGTACAAAATGCCAAACAATAAAGAGATTTCTTTCTTGACACATATTATTCAGCTTTATTCTTTATCATTAATTGAAAGTATGGGAGCTAAAGTAAGGCTTTCCTTCACATATGTCAACAGGAACATACAGAGTAGTATTAACTGAATTACATAGAATAATAAGCTAAAGCATCAAGTGTTGGTAGGTTTTTCATGATATCTAATAATCCATCACAATGTCTAAAAGGCCCAACAAATTGATCTAGGATGGGAGCTCTTTTTAACAACAGTATAGTTTAGTGACATCTAGATCAAATATAAATTTCAACAAAAGTGATTGATAAAGTGTCTAATTTTAAACAGGGAAGAGAAAGAGAGAGGAAGCTTTTTCTTATGTAATGAGGATTATGGACTGTTCTCTAAGGGTTTCAAAATGCTTGCTAAGTTAGAATATTCATGAAAAAGAAATAATCAATTTTCATGTCCAGATAACTGCATAGTAAATTCATCTTGACTAAAGCAGAGAACCCTGTACCACCTTAAAATGAGAATTCTAACTGCCAAGAAGACTAGCAAGATGGAATCACATGATAGAACCACAGCATGTCAGAACTGAAAATTCTTCACTTATCATAGTAAATTGAATTTTACAAAAGAAAAACTCCAGGTATATAAAAAGGAAATGGTTGGCATTAGGTCATAGAGCTAGTTTGTGTAGAACTGGGGATGGAAGACAAAATTCCTGGATCTTTGGCTAATGACGTATAACTGTAAGTCATTACCAATTCAATAAATACTTATGGGGCATTAAGTATTTGTCAGATATAGTAAGTCATGAACAGCAAAATATGATCTGGGGTTTGACAATCACACATCAATACTCATTTTCCTGATGGAGGGCCAGAAGCTGACTAGCTTTGTTGGACTACCCAAGGTCTACGTGAAAGTCCATCCAACTGGGTAATAACAGCAAAAGCATTTGATGAACTTCTCTAACTCCATCCTTTTTCTCTGTATAAACACTGACTAGTAGAATGATAATGTAATCTACTTATGTAACTTGTAACTATTTAAGTTTCTACAATAAGAAGAAAAACAATTAGCACTAATGTTGTCTATATACTTTAATTTATCCAATATAAGAGATATTATCATTTCAATATATAAATGATATAAAATTTATTAATAAATTATATACTACCTTATTTGCTTTCAGTCTTCAAATTCTGATATAGGTTCTACACTTGCAGTACACTTCTGTTTGAGTACCAATCATGGAACTCGGGGCATTACACATAGCAAGCAGCTGCTGTGCTGGCGAGCTACACAGTAGCCCTACACATTTCTATTTGAAATAGCTACATATCGAGTGTATAATAGCTACATGGATCTGCTTACTGCTGTAATGGACATCACAGCCCATACAATATATTAAAAAAATCTGTCCTTAACATATTTCTATGAAAATAATTAAATGAAACCAAAACAGGTTACACACAATAATTAATGAATCATAACATTTGAAAATTTCTTTTTCATATACATTTCTATGAACTTCATTTAAGTATTCTTTTTCCCTTGGTTATTCTGTCATGCCCAAGCACATCAGGTCACCAGAAAGGTTAAATGAAAAGAATCAAAAGAGCATTAAAATCAAATGTTATGTTAAATGCAACAGGTTTTTAATAGTTTCTGATCTTCACTTATTGCAAGCTTTTATAGTTTGGATTAAACATTGTTTTCACAGTGGCAAGTCAGAACAGATAGCATCAAGAAGGGAATATGTTTTCTGGTAAGACATTAGAGACTAAACTGCCTATTCAAATTAGTTTCTTTTCTAGATTGCTATCAAGACTAGTTTTTCATAAAAGGCAGATCATTTAACATGGTAGGAATTACTAAGCACTGAAAAGTTTTGAAATCTATCACCTGTTCATTACCTAGTTAATAGATGCTCATCCTCTTTAACCTTGGGGAAATCTGGCCATGAAACTCAAATATGCCATACAATTCATATTTCTGAGTTCAGTCCTGCAGAACATAAGTGATATCACAGAACATGTCTCCAGAAAATCTTAACGTTGTGGTTACAATAACTATAAATCAGTGAATTATTACAACACATTTTGGAACCCAGGAAGACGTGATCTAAAATCACAGTAGACACTAGGAAAATTACCTTTGAGAAAATTGTGAAAGGCCATCCTTTGAAAACTTTCCTACAAATATAAAGAATAAAGTTTGTGGTGGATGATGCCATGGAGATATTGGTTATTTGTCTTTTGTGTTTTCCTATATTTGATAGATATGATACTACTTAAAAGATGGCATTTCCCCAAACATTTGTAATCTACTTTATTTATTTCATTTCTATGTCCCTGAAATTTAAAAATTTCCTGCTCTAATTAAAAAGAACATCAATAATAAAACTTTACATGTCATTAGGATTATAGTGTATATATTGAAAAGAAATGAAAACAATTATGTTTTTGGAAGTTTATGTTCAAATAATGATATCTAACTTGAATGTCCAACTATTTGAAGACAAACTTGTCAGTGATTTTGTAGCTTATTGCATACATTTCCCTTTCACCTGTGGGCATCTATAAAGTAAAGAATTTTGGTAAGGATGGTTGAAAGAAGTAGGGAAAATTCTGTAGGGAGATGCCAGCTTTAATGTACACCTCTTTATGTCTCATTACCAAGTTTGAATACACCTGTAAATCTACTTTCTTATCATACTGCTGCTGCACCAGAAGTTCTCATGGATCCCACGGAATAAAACCTAAACCCCAGCTGTGCTGGAAATTTTCATCAGGTTAAATTCTGACCTTGCTGTTCTCTGGGTCAGACTGGAGTTTGATGATCAACTACATATCTCAAAGGGCTATTTACTGGAAAGACAAGCCTGAGGATAGCTGTGAATCCTCCCACACAAGGTCATGAAGTAAGTCCTTGCTCTAAGACTTTGCTCTATGAGTTTATAAGGAGGTTTGAGTCTTTATACATAAAGAAGGAGTAGATACATTACACTGCTACCGCAAGGCCTGAAAGCCTCTGAAAGGGACATGATATAATATGCTCTGTGATACTAACCAGATTAACAGTGTTTAAGGTAACTCATGTAACTTTATCTGATCTCTGAGAATAAATTGATCTATGTTTAAGCAAAAAAAAAAGTGGTACTTAAAAATTAACTATTGGCTACACAGTACTAATAGAACAAAGGAAAGAGATTACTAGTTACTAGTAATCTACTAGATTATTAGCTACAGGAGATGGAAGAAAAAGTGATCGTTTTTAATTTCTAAATTCATTAATTATAAAAACTCTTAAATTCTTTCCATTATAGCATGACAAGGCTGTGAAACAACAATAATCACTTTTGAATTTAAAAATTCATTTGATGACTGGTTAAAGTGCAGAGAATAAATGTAAGCAGAGCACTCATCCCAAATGGAACATCTATATCATCACCCTTCCCTCAAGGCTCAGGGACCATCACAGAAGATGGGGTGAAAAGTTTGTCAGACCCACAGGTCAAGGAGGACTGTGGAAAAGTATCTTCTGGATATAACAGAATTACTGCACTCATGAACTCACAAGGATACCTACACAAGACCTGCACAAAATCAAGTTGATCAGTATTTCAACATGGATGGAGGAAGTGCTCAATAGGCCACATCCTTAGCTGAGGAGCTATTGGCAGTTAGTGACTGTTGGGGAAGGGAAGGTCAGTTTGATTCACAGATGGATACCTGATTGGCTGCACATGCTCCAGTAAACAATGCCAAACTTTTATATACATAGAAGTTGGACTAATTGAGTTATAAAAAAAAAATAAGAAGGGACTTGAAGTTTGGAGAGGACTGGGTAAAAGTATTTGAAAGGAATAGGGATTGAGATGATCAGAATAGTTTGTATATGTGTACAGAATTCTAATAAATATATTTTAAAAATCATTTGATGAAATGATGGAGACAGTGAGACTATTTAAATCAAATGAGGGGCTGTAGAGATAGTTCAGTGGTTAAGAGCAATACTATTCTTCTAGAAGACCCAATTTTTGTTCTCAGTGCGATATTAGGGTGACTCAAAACCATCTAACTCATAAACATCTAAAAAAATTAAAATGTTTATATATATGTATGTAAATATATATATATTTATATATATATTTATATATATTTATATATATAAATATATATATATATATATATATATTAGATACTTGTACTGGAGAGATGGTTTAAAAGTAAAGAGCAATTGATGCCTTGCAGAGGACCGGCGTTCAATTCCCAGTACCCAAACTGTGGCTCACAACCATCTGAAACTCCAGTTCCAAGGATCCACTGCCCTCTTTCTAGCCCCCATGGTCAACAGGCATATACATGATACACAAATGTACATGTAGGCAAAACACCCATACATACAAAATAAAAACATTGAATTTTTTCTAATCAAATGAAATGTTGGGATGATCAAGTACAAGAAAATTCTTCAAAAAATAGGTCACAGGATACTGAGGAGATGGCTCAGTAGAAAAAGTCCTTGCTGTTCAAGCCTGAGACCACAGTCAGACCGCAAGTACCCACACAAATATGAGCTGGATTTGGCAGCCTGTGTACAATTCCAACACTCCTGAGGCATAGGAAAGGGATTCTGGGAGCAAACTGGATAACTAGACTAGCAAATGTGTGGAACATTGGATTTCTATGAGAGACCTGATATCAATAGAAAAGTTCGAAGCAATCAAAAAAAATTCCCAGTGCCAATGTCTGGCCTCTATGTGCAATAACACACAAGTACATGTATACCTGCATATACATATATACACAAACACATGTAAATGTGCATATAATTGTCTGTACCACACACATACAAGCAAAATAAACCCATAGGGTGCAAACAAAATAGAAGCAAATAATAATTTTAAAATCTAAGGAATATTCTTGGTGTGGCAGTACACATCTAAGATCTTATCAGTTTGGAGGTTGAATTAGGAAGATTTGCAGTTCAGGGCAAGCTTAGACTATGTAATTCCATCTGTCTCAGGGGTAGGGTGTCAAAAAGAGGGAAAAAAGGAAAAAAAATGATGAAGTAATCATTTGATAAATAATTTTAAAGTTTTGAGTTTACATGTTGAAAGGACTCAGGGGTTTTCAGAAAAGACTGACAAAAGATCATACAACTAGGTATATTCTGACTTTTGAAATATCCAGAACTCTAAATACAAATAGAAAAAATAACTTTAGCAGAAAAAGTAACTTTTTGAAACCTCAGACTAATATTGAACATATATTTAATTCAAAAAACTAAAAGTAGTGGACAAAAAATGAGAGACCACCAAGGAGAAGTAAATATGATCTGCAAATACATGCAAGTTATGTCACATGCAAGATAAGATATCCACAATCATTTCTCAATAATTATTTCAAAAGATTAGACAACAATCAACATCTGTTGAATTAGAACAGAATCATCAAAGAAAGATACAGATTTTTTTAAAAACCTAAATATTTGGTCACGAGAGATGGCACAGCAGTTAAGAGCAATTGTTACCCTTGTAGAGACCTGTGCTCAATTCCCAGGGCCCATGTGTTGGTTCACAACCATCTGTAACTCCATTTCCAGGGAATCTAATGGCCTCTTCTGATACCCATGGGCACCAGGCTTGTACATAGTACACATACATGCAGGCCAAGCACCCACACATATAAAATAAAATATGTTTTTAACTGTGTATTGTTTACTTTTCTATTACCTTGATGAAACACCATTATGAGGGCAACTTCTGGAAGAAAGAGTTTATTTGGGCTTTCAGTTCTAGATGTTTAAGAGTATATCATGACTGGGAAACATGGCAGCAAGCAGCAGGCATGGTGGAAAGAGTAGGAAGATGAGGGCTTTCATCTCGACTTGCAAGCATTAAGCAGAGAGGGGAAACTGAAAGTAGAGCAAGTCCCTAAATCTCACAGCCCATCCCCAGTGTCACATTTCAACATCAAAAGCATGTCTCCAAAGCCTTCACAATGACAGCAGCACCAAATGGGGACCAAGCATCCAAATGCCTGAGACTATGGTGGTAAAGTCTCATTCAAATCACCACATTCCACTCCCTGTCCCCCATAGATTACTAGTGCAAAAAAATCATGGCAATATTCTTGACATTGATAGCCCATTCCTTGGTACCAATTTCTGTATCAGTTAATTTTTCTATTTTATATGTTAAAACACCATGACAAAGGTAATTTGTGTAAGAATGGATGTATTTGTGCTTTTGTTTCCAGAGGATTAAGAGTCCCTCCTGGCAGAGACACGTAGTGGAAACCAGAACACATGACAGTACGAGTGGGTAGCTAGGGGTTCACATGAACTGCAAGCACGCCACAGAGAGAGTGAGCTAAGAGCAGGGCAAAGCCTTAAGCTCCCAAAGCCTGCTGTTACATGTTACATGTCTGTTGTTGTGATAAAATACCATTTCCAAGGCAACTTATTGAAGATATTGTTTATTTAGCATTACTGTTCCAAAGGAGAAAGAATTTGTCATGATGAGACATAGTAGCTAGGTGGCAGAAGCAAGATACAGAGGGCTCATATATCTTGAACTGCCAGCAAGAAACAGAGAGCGTAAATGCAAAGTGGCATGAGTTTTTAAACACTCATAGCCTCCTCTAACAAAGCCACACCTAAAAATACCTCCTCCAACAAAGCCACATCTTCTAAGTCTCCCTAAACAGTGCCACCAACTGGAGAGCAGCTGATGCCTGAGACCATGGGTGACATTTTTCATTTAAGCCATCACAGGAGGAAATTTGAATAAACAAATGAAATGGAGGTGTCAATATATATTGAATGGAATATGTTAGAGTGACTATGAGTGTGTAGTATACACACAAATGAAGCATTGCAAAGATAAAAGATGCACCACAAGAGATAGTAATCATAAAATACTATCTCAAAATACTGAGAGAAGGATGTAAATAGGAGCACAATCCAATTATCAAACCAGATGAAAGGAAGANCCAGCTGGTGATATTGTTGAGGAGATTTAGGAAGTGTCCTTGCTGGAGGAAGTCCTTCACTGAGAACAGGCTTTGGGAGTTTGTAGCCTCATCTTGCTTCAAGTTCATACTCTGTTTCCTGTTTGTGGTTGAAGGAGTAACTCTCAGCTTCCTGTCCCTGCCACCACAAACTGCCACTTGCTGTCATTATGAACTCTTATCCCTTCTGAAACATAAAAAAAATAAATAAATAAANGTTCATTAAGCTACTTTTGGTCATGGTATTTTATCACAGCTACAGAAACATCTAATATTCTAGGCAAGCACTTTAATAACTGAGATGTCTCCCCAGACCCAGAATTTTCATTTTTCAGTGGTCTGTTTTGTCTGAAATTAACATTGTTACTCTAGCTGTTTTTTGTAGTCAGATTGGTTTGACAATGTGAGGGGGCCCAAAACAGCTTGACCACACAGCTGCCATGACAGGCTTAGAGGCCCAGACACAGCTTCTGGCAGGCAACACTGGACCCAGGAAAAGCCATAAGCTGACCCCACTCAGTGGGTCCTGCATCTAAGGGGAAATACCTGACAATCCAAACATTCCCTATACCCCTAGACAAATGTCAGCCAATCAGGATCCTGAATCCTAGAAATCCCTCACCCCAACCTCTGCTATGATAAAAACCCCACCCTGAGAGCTCTCTGCTCTCACTGCTGCTTGAGACAGAGTTCAAGCTCCAAGATTGAAAATAAAGGCTCTTTGCTTTTACAAACGGGATTTGGTCTCCATAGTGGTCTTTTGGTGGTCCCCATGATCTGGGCATAACAACACAGCAAGGTCAATGCATATGAAGTCACAGAGACAGTGACAACAATTTAGTACTGCACAGGTCTAAATCAGATGGGTCCCAGTGCTGAGGGGGAAAGTAGACACAAATCCCTGTCTAACTGAGAAGCTATCTTCAATTGATAACTACTCACAAATGAAAAATTAGTTTTTTTTCCAACAGAGTCCCACTGGGGATACAAACCACTCTTAAGGCCAGGCCTCATGCTTAGCAGCAGATGGCCAACACAAAACAAACTCAATGGTGTTTGGGGAGGGTTTTGTTTTGTTTTGTTTTTTTGTCTCACAATGCTCTGTCAGGCATTTTTTTTTCTTTTCTTTTTTTCTTACTCTACATGTCATCTGTTTATGTACTATGCTTTCCAGTTTTGTGTTTTTATGGAATTTTTGTGTTTGTCAATGTGTGTATCTCTGCATCTATATGTGTTTCTTGAGCTTTTTCTTTGCCACTTTATTTTTCTGTTCATTTAGGTTTCTGTTTGTTTGTCCGACTCAGTTTTTTTAATCTTATTTTGTTGTTGCTTTTTGCTTTTTTTAATCTAGATGCCTGTTTGGGGGATTTGTTTGTTTTTTTGTTGTTTGCTTGTTTCCTAATGAGAGAGAACAAAAAAGGATGTGGATTAGGGGAGGTGGGGAGGTGGGGAGGATCTAGGAGGATTAGAGAGAGAGGGATCCATAATCAGAGTATTTTGTATGAAAATATCTATTTTTAATTTAAAAAGAAAGGAAGAAAAGGAAGGAAAGAAGTAAACAATAACAGAGCATATAGGGAAAAAAAACAGAATATAATGATAGAAATAAGTTCCAATGTGGTAGTAGCTACAATAAATATAAACAGATTGAACTCTAAGAACCAGGTTCATCAAGCCTACAGGCCAATATTGAAACTAAGTCTTATAGTCACATTGCTATTTACATTTTGTCCATGGATGTTCTTACCCTACAATGGCAGAGTTGAGGGAAAGAAACCATACGGCTCACAAGAGAAAATATCTACTATCTGGCCCAATATAGAAAAAGCATGCAACATCTGCTCTAAAAACACTTAAAAAGACTTTGTGGTTGGATTAATTTAAAAATAAACAAATATCCAGCAAGATATTACCTAGAGCAACACATTTGGAAGAAAAGAACAGGGTTATTGAACAGGAATAAGAACACAAGAAAAGGCAGTCTGAGAAAAGGTGAATTGGTAGAAGTCAAAGGTAAACTTTTCAATGTTAAGAGCAAATAGGTACTAAGAGATAATCAAGAAAAAAAACAAATATATAAACGAATGGATATGTTTAATACTATAGCTTTGACATTAATTAACTAAACACTATGAGTGAAGAAGTAAATTAATAAATTATTTGGGGGATTTTAGTACACTCTTCTCAGACTGGTAATTCAGGCAAACATTTAAATGAGCACAAGAAAACACATATTTGTTCACATTTAAAATAGTCATTTAGCAAAAAATGTACTTTTAGTTTCAAGCATACAAGGAATCTATTAGACTGCTTGCCAGTGTGTATTAAACACCTTAAAATTACATAATTCATTTAACTCAGCCTTTTCTCATTTGATAATTTAAGATAGAGAAATAATCATACTTGTACATATTATGCTTTAATGGAAATTAACATACACTATTATTATTTTATGTATATTATTTTAACATATACATTATTATTTTTAATATATAGTACTTTGCTTTAACAGAATTTTCACCACAGTATTGCTTTGTATTAGAAGTATATTGACAGAAAGCTCCTATCACAAAATACATCATTGGTTTGATAAACCATTATTAATGCATATGTAGTTGTCCACAGCCAGAAGTATTCTTTCCTGGTCATAAATCAAGAATTAATAGTTCCAATAGGCATAATAGACATAGTATAAAAATTCTCTCTAAATTTATATATCTATACCCACAAAGTAATGCTTTTCTCAAACCTAAAGAGAAACCTTTTATGAAGTAAACACAGTGGTTAAAGTTTCTTTGTATAGCAGGATGTGATTAACACAGAATTCTCAGAGCTGATCAAAGTGCAAAAAAGTGTCCATAGAGTAGTCCACCACAAACGGGACATCTACATCACTCTCCCCCACCCAGGCTCAGGGTCCTTCACAGAAGAAGAAGTAGAAAGATTGTGAGAGCCAGAGGTCAGGAAGGACTTGGATTGAAAGAGTACCTTCTGGACATAACAAACCACTGTACTCAAGAGCTCATGACATATAAGATCTGCATAAGTTCAAGCCAGTTCAACATTCTAGGATGTAGTAAGAGATTCACAAGCCCCTCCCTAACTGACGGTGCATAGACAGTCGATAGCTTCTGAGGAAGAAAGAGTCAGTTTTCTTAAGGGTATGGCTCCTGATAGATCCATTACATTCCAGCGGATGGCTCCACACCTAGGAGTATATGAGAAACACAAATTGGGTTCAATGGGTTATAGAACAAAAGAGGACACAAAGGTAGGTGGGTAAGGAAATGGGGGTGTATGTCATAAGAATTCGGAGGAGCAGGATGACTATAATCAAAATAGATCGTATGAAATTTTCAAAGAATTAATAAAATATCATTAAAAATAAATAAATGCTTCTTTAAAAGTAGGTTGTAATGTGTAAGTCCAGATAAAAGAAAATGCCACAAATGCAGACATTATTTTAGAACTTGACATTTTAAAAATAAGTCTTCATAATGATGTTTTTGAGTACTAATATTCTCTTTGGGGTTAAATATGATGTTTTCTAGCATTTATCTGATGTCTAGTTAGTGGACTTAAAGATAAAAGCCTAGAAGCTCTTGTATTCATGGTTCAACACTTACAGCAAATTCTTACTTCTATCTTAAACTCGAGCATGTCCTCCAAATGAACATATGGACAACATTCAGTTATTTCTTATGCCTATTTGTCCTCCTACCTTTGTCTTCTTCAATTAGAAATTAAGGCATCCTTATGTGAAGCTCTTGAGAATAATGGAGAAATATTAAATCATTATAGGTAAACTTTATGCCATTTTATAACCAAATACAGTCACTAAATACCATGACAAAATCAGATTCTATTAAATTGTAGCAATAATTGATATATTGTAAAAGCTACAAAAATGGACACCACCTTTTATACAGACTTCATCTATATATGAATCAATATACTTATATCTTTTCTTTGATGTGTTATATATTTGCTACCCTTAGAATAATTAATATCTATGACTTTGGTAATCAGAAAAAATGTTTTTTTTAAAAATATATTTAAATGTAAAACAAAGCATGTCACAAAATTAAGGTATTTCTTAGGGCAGTTCTTAATTAGCCCACATTTTTTTTCAAGAGCACAATGGAAAATTCCCACTGAGGTTCGGAAGAATTAAGAGGTCCATGGGGGAAGGGAAGAACTAGTTCAAATTCTATTTTTAATAATGGTGTCATAGATAATTTCCAATTTCTGATTATAAAGCTAATATAAGCAGAATTTATCTAGGATTATAATTCACTTAAATGAGCTAAAATACATAAAATTAAACTCTCATTTTAAACATATAAATAATTCAGATGAAAATAATTCAGGACAGTTCATTTGAATCCTTAAGATTAAAATTTTTAATTTAAATAAATAAAATATATTGTTCCCACCAGAATACTATTTTCCCAGAAAATATAGTTCAGTTTTTACAATGGGAAAAAATAGACTACTGACCTGGTTCTGCTAAATATCTCACTGTGAGCTGGACAAGTCTGAATATAATTATAAATTTATATAGCTAATACATATGTTTCTACAGAGAAATCTCCCAAGATACAGTGCAATTTTAAAGTTTCTCCCCTGAACAGGCTACATTTCCTCTTATGCAAAGGAAAGGAGTTATACTAAATGATCTCTGAGAATTATTTAATTGGACAATTGTTGCTCTACAGACATATGAACTCCATGAAAAAAATCTACATTATTATGAAATCACCCCAGTCTTCTACAGAGCTTCAAAATATTTACTTAAGAATAAATTTGTCCCCATAGAGGAATCTCTTTCACTACTATTGCCCAGTGACTACATTAAAATATTTTTATAATTACAAAAACCCAAAACATTCTCACTTACAGGAGGGCCTCTTGCTCCACAGAGATCCCTACACAAAAACCATCCTGACAATTGCAATTTTACCAAACCTCCAGAGTTCCAGAGACACTAAGCTCTTAAAAAACACATTATGATGTACTAATGCACATCATCATTTTACCTTTGTATTTTAATTATATAGGAACTTTTCACAATGTCCTTATTTGCAAAGCACAGGGATACTTTCTGCTGTTTCAGATGTCTATAACAGTATCAAACACATCGTTTTCAAAAATAAAGGCCAAACATGTGGCACTTGACTTTTGTAATACCAAAAATTAAAGCCACAAAAATATAGTTAATTAATATAAATTACATCACAAGTTTCATGTGACAAAATGTTTTCTCTCTTATGTAATTATATTTTTAATAGATAATTCCTATCATTTTGCAATGGTCTTATGTCATCTACTTGAACAGTGTCATGATTAATCTCATAAAATCATTGCAACACAAATTTAACTTTTTTTCATTTAAAATGTTCCACAAAACGAGGACAAAGATTCAGAATTAATTAATGCAAGTCACATTATCTTTTACTCAATTCAACTGTCACGACTACACCTATTAATTGAACTAATAAGTAGTTAACTACTACTTTAGCATTTTACCAATGAAGCTGAAATATAAAGCTTTATCGCTTTTGCATATAATTCTCTTTAGCTCATCCCTAAAAATTAAGTATTTTATGCTATATTATCTGACATATATTCAAATTTGGGTAATGTATTTCTTTAACTCATACTAGCTTATTATTTATTAAAGTATATTTAAGGATATATTTTAAATGTTTTTAATTATAGTATGTTCATCTCTGAGTTGGTATGTGCATGTATGTGAGTGCTGATACCCAAGGAGTCCAGAGGAGGGTGTTGGATCCCCTGGAGATGGAGTTACAAGTGATCATGAGCTGCCTGACATGGGTGCTAGAAACCAAACTGAGATCCTTTGCAGGAAAAGGACTTCATGCATAAGGCATAAGGCACTGTGCTCTTAAAAAAATATATCATGATGTATCAATGGTATTCTATTGGTTATCAGGAATAGAGTGGATGTCCTGTCCTGTAAGTAAATTTGTTTCCCTTATCATTCAAGTTAGCAGCTGCTATTTCTATTCTGAGAAAATTGTTCTCATGCTCTTAACTGCTGAACTATCTCTCCTGCCTTATTAGAGTGTATTATTAGATGCAACAAATTTAATAAAAGAGTTAAATCGATTTTAATATTAAACAGTTCTTTGTAGTACTGAATTATAGTGGTTAAGAAAAATGTTTCCTTTTTATTTAAATTTTTTTTTCATTTTACATACCAATCCTAGTTTCCCCTCCCTCCCCTT
>LZPO01068923.1:769761-780155 GCA_001675575.1 Neotoma lepida
AAGATCTTTTTAATAATAAAAAAAAGGAAAAAAAAAGATTCACAATTTTGAAAATTTTCTTATTGATTGCAAATATGCAAATGTTTCATCACTTCAAATGAAAAATAGAAAACTGTCTTCTGGTTAGTTCCTTTAAAGTTTTAAATTGATTTTATTTATTTATTTATGTGTCTCTGTGTATATATTCTTAAATATTAACCTTCAAGGTTGCAAGATAATTAATAGAGACACTATTAAAAATGGCTCAGTGAGGGCAGGCAAGATGGTGAAGCAGTGAAAAGTGGTTGTTCTAGCAGAGGACTGGAAATGGGTTGCTTACATGCACATGAGGATACTCACAACCACCTATAACTCCAACTTCAAAGGATCTGATATCCTGTTTTTGACCTCTGAGGGAAGATACATACACTCAGGCCAGAAAACACACAGATATACATCAATACAGTTTAAAGGACCCAGTGAAGCATCGAATATATAATGTATATTCAGTAAAATTGTCTATAATAACTATTTAAGGAGGGGTTGTGAGAAAATCATAGGTTAGTAAAGGTAAATAATTATAGTTCCATATAACAATAAATACATATAAAAATACCAGAGAAATACAAGTGAGACATCCATCAACTGGTAAGAGCACATGCAAGAATGACTATTGGAGACAGATGAGAAGAAAACAGGCAGATTAAGGTTATGGAGAAATTCAGGGATATGATTTCAAGAAGTATAGTCATAAAGCGAAGAGCATGCCAGAGCATGGTACATTCAAGAAGAGGCAAGTGTTTTTATATGACTGATGGAGAATGAAGATGGCAGAGGTTGTGATATAGATGGTTTTATATGTTCTGCTAAAAGTTTTCAAGTATGGTTGAGTATGACCCAACCTTATATTCTATATGTGAATCCTTGAAACTTCACAGAAGGAAAAGTGAAAGAGAAAGATATCAGAGGTGTCTAAATGAGTTAGTTTGCAATGCACTACATTAATATGTGTGACAAATTCCAGAGTTTATATTAGTGTCACAATAGCAAGAACAAAGTGGGAAACATTCAAGACATTGTTGCTGGAACAGGACCTGGAGACTCTGATAGACAGAATAATGATCCCCTAAATTGGTCTACACTTTGAGTTTTGGAATCAGTAAAGAGACTGTATTAAGTATCACCAGTGAATTTAGATAGAAGATTGCATTAAAATTTCAGATGAGCTGACTTAAAATAGAAAGACAATTTTTGGATTATCTGTATATGGCTCAGTATAATTACAAGAGTCCTAGAGGGTGGACGAGAGCCAAGGAGTCAGGGTCAGGGAGGTAAGTGACTATGGAAGATTATTAAAATTATGTATACGACAAAGCCTCTTCCATTCATCACATGTTTTGAATACAAGTAAAGGAATATGAAACTGGAAAGATGAAAAAATGTGCTCTGTCATAGAGTCTTCAGAAAAAAATATTGTCATACTGATGTCTTAATTTTGACCCTGTGATCATAATATTTATTTCTAATAATCAACATTTCAAAGTGACAAATTTGCATTGTTTAAAACTTGTAAGTCTTCATTTATCATGGTATCTCTTTCCTTGCTTTCCCACACTGTCCCTGTTCTAGCTTGAATATCCCATTCCCCTATACTCTCATCCTCCATCCCTTGTCCCCCATTACTTTCCCTCATCCCCAGTCTGCCCATGTAGATCTCATCCAGTTCTCCATCGCTGGGCGATGCATGCGTCCTTCCTAGGGTCCTCCCTGGAGCTGTGAGTTGCAGTCTGGTTATCCTTTGCTTTACATCTAGTATCTACTTATGAGTGAGTACATACCACGTTTGTCTTATAAGAGATAACATGATAAATGAAGACATCATGGGAATAAGGACAGAGTTCTAGGAGGTTCCCAGGGATCCACAAGGATGACCCCACCTTAGACTATTGGCAATAATCAAGAGAGTGCCTGAACTGGCCTACTCCAGTGATCACATGGAGGAATACCCTAACTGTCATCATAGAGCCCTCATCCAGAGACTGATGGAGGCAGATGCAGAGATCCACAGTTGGGCCGAGCTCCAGGAGTCCAATCAATGGGAGAGAGGGGCCCTTCTATGAGCAAGGGATGAGATCATGATGGGAAGGTGTACAAAGAGGGCCAGCCAAACTAGTGGAGATGCATGAATTGTGGACCAACAGCTGAGGAACCCCCATGGCACTGGACTGGGCCCTCTGGATAGGCGAAGCAGATGTCTAGCTTGAACTGTTTGGGGGACCCCCAGACAGGCAGTGGGATCAGGACCATCCCTGGTGCTGAACCGGCTCCGCCCATGGTGAGACACTTTGCACAACCTTGGTGCAGGGAGGAGGTGCTTGGACTTGCCTCAACTGAATGTGCCAGGCTCTGCTGACTCCCCATGGGAGACCCTGCCTTGGAGGAGTGGGGGGTGGGTAGGAGGAAGGAGGAGAGGGGAATCTGTAAAAAAAAAATTTTAAAAATAAAAAAACAACTTTTAAGTCTAAATTAATTTGTTCTAATAGCAATACCAAAATAATACAGTGACTAAATAATTAAGATTAGGACAGATAAATAGGGACTGAAAATCAACTCTGAACAGCTAACTTAATTGCCTAGAGTTTGTCATTGATCAAGATAGAAAACACAGGAAGGTAATGAGGCTTGAGACCAGAGATAGAAGAGAGGAGGGTAAGGAAACAATGATTTGTTTTTGTCAATATTGGTGAATATGTGTGTGCTGGCTAGTGTGTGTCAATGTGATACAAGCTAGAGTCATCTGAAAAAAGGGAACCTCAATTGAGAAAATGCCGCCATAAAATATGGTTGTTAGGCATTTTCTTAATTAGTGATTGATGGAGGAGGGCCCAGACCATGTTGGGTGGTGCTATCCCTGGCCTGGTAGTCCTGGTTTCTATAAGAAAGCAGGCTGAGCAAGTTATTGGAGCATGCCAGTAAGCAACTCCCTCCATGGCCCCTGTGTCAGTTCTTGCCTCCAGGTTCCTTCCCTGCTTGAGTTCCTGTCATGACTTCCTTCAAGGATGAACAGTGATTTGGAAGCACAAGCCAAATAAACACTTTTCTCCCCAAGATCTTTGGTCATAGTATTCATCAACAGCAACAGAAACCCTAACTAGGACAATATGATATGATGAAAGATGTTATTTTGGATGCTAGAAAGGAAGAAATACTAGAGATGCATGTTGGTTTTAGTACAATATGAATTATATTAGAAATCAGATGAGAGGTCACAGATACAAAGATAGTAGGGTGGTGGTTGGGAGGGCTTCATTTATAAAACAAAAACAAAGAAAGAATGTAAAAATAAAGATACGGTATAATAAAGACAGAAGAAAAAAAAAGTCTTTCAAAAGAAAGTAATCACAATTCAAATGATACAGAGAAATCTAATAACAGAAAGCTTCCTCCCTGAGGACTAGCTTTTATAGTTCAGAGGGAGCTAACAAGCTGCCAAGGGAGGAAAGCAATCAATAGTTCTACCCAGCTGTAACACTTATGGACCACAACAATGACCATAACAGCAAGATATCTGGAAATATGCACTAGTGGCACTTATATCCTGGAAGTAACCAACAGCCAGATAATTTGATTTAAGGTTTACTCAATAGGAGAGAATTCATATCTGACACTGTTAATCTAACCCACTATCTATGGCTAATGAAGCAGTGGGTCCTGGAGGAAAAGTCCTTTTCCAATTTTCCTAAACCAGTATAATTTCTAACTTCATCCTAACTATTTTTTCTTATATCTACAGATATAAGCCCTCACCCTTTATAAAAGAAGCTTCTTTTCACAGCAGATAATATTACAACAATCAACAACTGGAGGAAGGTCAAACAAACAAACAAAAAAACCAATCATGAGGTGCTTTGCCCCAGTTGATATATCTATAACACAACTCCAAAAACTAAAGCTTAAGGAACATTGTACAAAAAGGAGGGGAAAGATGATAAGAACTAAGGGACCAGGATTTTCGCTGTATACTAGTCTTTTCTATATATGATAGGGAGGCTACCCTCATGAAATCTCAACAGTATGGTTGCCTAAATGAGATCTTAAAAATGACAAAACTAATTGACATGCCGATGTAGATGGTGGAACTCTCAGAAGGTGCCACCTTTAGATGAGGAGCTACAGGTAATTAATGGTTGCTGAAAGAGGTAGATTAAGTCTTCTCCTGGGATGAGCCCCCAGTAGGTGACCCAACAATCTAAAAAGGTCAGTCCTAAACACATGTGAGCAACACTAAATGAACTTAGTAGGTTGTATTTATAAATATATACATACATAAATGCAACCCATACATACATAGATAAATGCACACAGATATGTAAGAATAAAAAATTACTTTCCTTCATAATTTTCAAAACATCACTCAATTGCCATCTGGTTTATCATAATGACATTGAACATCATTAAGCCATATGATTCTTCTATCTTTGTAGTTAGCATATTTTCTCCTTCTGGAAACTACAATTTTCTCTTCCCAGTGCTCAGAAATGTCAGTGTTGTATTACAGTATTTTGTCCGTTTTGCTGAGTGCTAGCCTTGTCATCTAAACATAAGCTTCTTTAAGTTCTGATGTGTTTTAAAAATAATTTGATAACAATGTATTTACTGTCTGTCCATAACACATACTTAAAATATTGAAGAAAATCTTGGGAAAGAAGATAGAGCCTCACTAATGGTGGTTATGTGCGTGTACATTACACAACTTCAGATTTAGTCTATCACAGCTAAACTTATAGATTTTTTTGGCATTTTATTGGAGCAAATCAGATTTTTTTGAGACAAGTTATCACTCTGTAGCCTAAGTCTCACTGTGCAGCTCAAGCTTGCTTAGAACTCAGGGAAGTCCACCTGCATTACCCTTCCAAATTCCACATTTAGGTGTGAGGTATCATGCCTCACTTTCTTTTTGTAATTGTTAATGTTCACACTGTGATCCAAAAAAATGAAATGACTGGTAAAACGTTGAAGCATATGAGTCAAAGTTAGAAGACACAAGCAAGCACTGTTGCTTACTAAGCTTCAGTATGTTATAACTTTTACATTACAGACAAATTCTTCTGAGATTCAAAAAATTTCCCCAGATTTTGTGATAAGCTTGGGGATAAGAGATGAAAAAGATATTGCCGTGCATCCCTGAGATCTTTAACCAAAGGGAAACAAATGACAAATTATTTGAAAAGGGAGTATGAATATATTATGGAAAGCTAGAAAGCCAAGGTGTGTGTGACAGTGAACTTGGATGGTACAGTTGGAGACACTGAAGTCTCACTATGCTTCCATTGTGTCACATTTGATCAGAAGTGGGGAAAATGGATCCTAATCTGTATCCAGTCACAGAGTCCTTTGAAGATATAAAAAGCCAGGCGTTTTGCAATAAAATTCATATTATTTGAATGCCCAGAGTATGCACAAATATGACCAATTGACATGGGAAAATTATTATCAATTTTTAGGCAGATAAGGGAAAGAAAATCCAAAAAGATGAAATAGCATGTGCCTGGAACATGAAAGCCTGAGTAGAAATGCCCTTAGGAGGATTGTGTCATAATTCAGTGTGACTGGTGCATAAGCTAGAAGGAGAATCCGGCTTGGTATAAGATGAAAGTAGAAGATAAAAAGATCACAGGGGATAAAGCATGAAGTGTCTAAATGTCAGTCATGCATTTTGTTTACTCAGAGATTAGACTGTGATTGATAGAGATTACACATGGCATGTCAATCCTCTCCAACTGTTAAAAATATAACTGGAGGAGCTGGTACCCAGTGGAATACTAATTGATATTCTGTGAGTGTGGAGATTTGCTGGCATTCACTGTGGGGGTTGAGCGTGGAATGCTCTCATGTTAAGCGCATAGCTTTATAAGAGAGATAAACAAATAATGCTAGAATAAAACTAAAGCTCCCGAACAGTTATACTAATTATTCTGCTTCTAAGTAACTTAAAATGACCTTAAATGGAAATTTTAAATGTGCAGAATTGATTCTCAAAACTGGCAGCAAACAAGATTCCCACGGGAATTGTATTAATTATCTTTCTTGCTGTTTGGACAAAAGCACCTTAAAGAAGAAAGATTTATTTGAGGTCCCAGTTACAAGGTATAGCCCATCATGATGGCGTAGGCACAGTCGGGAGCTGGAGGCAGCTGGTCATATTGCATTCAAGGCCAAGAAGTGGGAAGTAATAAACACGCACACTGAGCTCACTTTTTTTCATTCACCACAGCCCCTAGTCATGGACGACTACCATCTACGTTTAGCATGGAGCTAATCTCACCTCAATTAACCCAATCAAGAAACTCCCTCACAGACAGACCCAGAGGTTTGTTTCCATGATGATTCAAATCAAGTCACATTGATAATAAAGATTAACCACCACAGGGAATTTTCAAAAAGCATAATATACCTGAGTTCCTCCAGACAAACTGAATCAGAATATATGAGGGAAGATGGAACTCAAGCAGTGAAAGTTGGAAAATACCACAGACAGCCTTAAAATGAAGCCAGGACCGACAACTGCTAAATTTAAGGAAATTAAGCTATACAAGTTGCTGCTTCCTGATTTTTTGAAGGATTATGAAATTCAAAAGATTATGAAATAGTTTTAAAATTAAAAAAATATATGTCTGGCCATTTGAATTCCTTTGCAAAGCTACAAAAAAAATGTTATTGAACGAATGGCAATGAGAATGATGAAGAGAAGAGTAACATACTTGGGCCTCAATATCAGGACGAGGTTGTATGAAAGACATTGCTAGAGAATGCAAAACACACACACACACACACACACACACACAAGAATGAGAACTCAGGGCAAACAAAGTTAACAGCTGTACAAGAATCCAATATGTGAAGAAGCAATGCACTGTTATTAGGGTTTCTAACAAGTACAGGTGAGGGGTCACTTACCATAGCAGGGGTTATTCTAAAAAGAAGCTGTGTAACTGAAGAGCCAACCTCAACATGGGTGACAACACATGACAGCCATTAGCCTGGAGTGCTTTCAGGCTAGTGCAACTTCCAGGCAACTCCACAGGTCTGGGAAATGACCTGTCTGCAGTTTTACTGCTCAGTGTCTCTTCCCCTGGTAGTCTTTTGCTCCTTTTATAAAGCTTGCAAGAGACCTTCAAATCTCCTGAAAATTTCTACTTTCCCAAACATATGATCTATTGTCTCCTGAGTCTCATGAACTTCATTCCTGGAGGGAAAGTTTGAATTCAGGAAATTGCTGTGCAAGACCCACAAGCAGAACTGAAGGACACAGGCAAGATAATAAGCTCAGAATGGAAAGAAGCTTATGTTGCTCTAACTCACAAAGTATATAAATTATAAAGCTTATAAAATCAATAATAGATGAACTGCAGAACAGCCAGAGAAGATGCCAGATGTGTGATCAATTTCATTAAATGGTTGAAGCAAAAGGTGATTGTGAGTAGGGCAAGGAAAATGGATGCAAAGACTGAAAGGAAGAAACGGAGGTTAGAATTTTTTCAGAGACAGAGAACTAGCATGGGTTTTTGAACAAGACTACTGAAAAAGATTGTGAGACTATTAGTACTCATCCATCTGCCAAGCCATTCAATAAGTCAATTAAATAACTATGAAGTGTCAAACACCATGCTGGATTCTGGTAGTGTAGCAACAAATGGAGTATTGACCTCTACCACATAAAGACCCATGTGTTATAAAAGGTAGGTAATACATATGTACAAAGCAAAAACAATTCAACAGCTATAATTACTGTGATTGAACCTTTGAGATGCTTAAAGAGAGCAACAAAAAGCAGTAATTATTGGGATGATTGATAGAGTTAGTTCTGCTGGGTGCTAAGCAAATCTCTCCAAGCAGCCATATTTTAAAAGACTATTGGAAATAGCAGGCATTGAGGAATAAGGAAATAATTCCAAAGGCTTTCGAATGTTAGTATATGTCTATCCTTGAAGAAATGTGATGCTAATGTGTGGATACAAATGAAAATGGTTAAGTAGCCATTGGTTTTAGTAACACAGATCATATTACTGTCCTTGATGAAAGAGGTATCAATGAAGTGAGGACAAAACCAAATTTATATGAATAAAAGTTAGTGAAAAGAAATGAGAGGAAATGACNCAGTCTGTTTACTGGAACAAAGAATTAAGGAGCAAGCATAAAACATAAATGCTCTACTTTGTAGTAGAGATAGAACAATTTAGATCACATGTGCATACCAAGGTGGTACAGAGGAAGAGAGAATTGTACGTGAGAGAGATGATAGTTTGTGGTGCCTCCAATTCGTCTGTACCTTGTAGTTGGTTTACATAAATGGCTCAAAGCCATTTTCTAGTCAGAGGAGAAGGCCAGTGTGGAGTTTATAGGGAAGCAAAATACAGTATCTGAGAACAGAAAAGTGTTCAGGAAACTCAAACCTTTGTCATTGAGTTCAATGCTGCTTTCTTCCTAATCTCATATCTCTTCGGACCTACTTCAACTTCAACAAGATTTATGACTACTGTAGTTGATCCAACCAAGGTCATTTTAAGCATACCACTATATACGCTCAAAGACTAAAGTATTTTAGGACCAAAATGTATGAAGACTATAATAAAATTATAAACAATAAAAAAAATCAAGATTCATAGGAAAACTGTCTATACTGCCTTTTTGTTTCTGATTATGTCATGGCTTGGTGAGAAGATCTTCAGTCTCCAGTCTAAATAAGAGAGGTAAGAAAGCACCAGACTGGATGTCACCTAATTCAAGTTCTATGATTCAGTTAATAGCAAAAAACAGTATGTTTGAAATAAAATGGTTTCCTTTTCATGGTCTATTCAATAATCTTGTAGATAACTCCCCCACAAGTCACCTTTGTAGCTCTCCCAGCCACATCAGCTTCGAAGGCCTCATCTCCCAAGTCCTCGGGGAGCCTAAAGCATTTATTCCTTTCAGCACAAAAGATACTAGCAGATTTGGCTCTTTCCTGTCAATGTGAATGTTGATTAAGACCTAAGTAATCATACTCCACTCAATATAAGTCCAAACTCAAAAACTCAGATTAGCAGATTAGTTTATAGAGAACAGAAGGAAAGAAAGATTCATTGCTGAAACTAAACATGAACAAAAAGACTCCTTGCCTAGCACATACAGATATTTTATTTCTCAAGTATTCAAATAGCATGGTCATTGTAGTACTTCATTATTTTAAGCTATAATATTAAGTAATGGGCTTCATTATTGCATTTCCATACATGTACATCATGGATACTTCCTTCTTATTTGTGTCCATCCCCCACCAGGCCTCTTCATTCTCCCTGTTCTCCCTGCAAATAGTTTCACTTTCTATTTTTGTGCCTCGTGTATTCCATTTACAGTCTGGTTCCCCCTCCCTCCCCATTCAGATCTCTTCCTCCTCCTCTTTCTGCTTTCAGGAACACACACACACAAATCTAAGATCTGTATAAGAGAGAAAACAAAAGGTATTTGTCATTCTGAAACTGAGTTACTTTGCTTAATATAATTATTTCCAATTTGATTCCTTTTCTTGCAAATATGAAGATTTCATTTTTCTTTCTGGCTGAGAAATTCTACCGTCTGTACATATGTATCACATCTTTTTATCATTTATCTACTGATAGATATCTAGACTGGTTTTATTTCTTAGCTGTTGTGAAAAGTGCTGCAATAAATATGAATGTGCACATATATAGGTGTGGGGGGACATAGAGTCCTTTGAGTATATTCTTAAAAAAGACATTAAAATATCGTATTACTCTGTATGTTTTAAAAGGGGACTTAAGTTATTACAGGTGAACTTTAAATATGAGAATTATCATTGGTTTAATGGGAGCTCTGATCTGTGGGCATGTGCTTGATAATGCCTTTCTAATTCCACCAGTGGGGCCTAGAGCTACGATTCTTCTACTGCTGGGTCTGCTTTATTGAATTGCCTGCCTGTCCTAATTCTATATATTCCCAATTAGCTGACCTTCAAAGCTGACATTAGTAGAAAGAAATTGTTTTCTGACAAGCTAACATTTTAAGGCTAATGGTTTTTTAATAAGCAATTGAGTTTGCAGCATTCAGCTCTTGTTATGTTTTTATTGGTTTTTGTGCTTTAATTTGGTATGTGTGTTTTGGAATGACTCCATAGCAGGTGCAATTTTAAAAATGGAATCAATAAGATTCACTGTGATGTATGACACTAGCATTCCAAGCTCAGCACTCAAAACAAAATACCACAGCCTCACAAAGAAAATGTGTTGATTCCTTGGGGCTTTCTTTTCTGTAACTTCTGAAAATCTTATTCACACTCTTCCTGTGCACAAATCCACCCTTCTCTAAACAGCTTTTACTCAGACCCATGATCTCATCTCCTGCTAGAGAGAGGGAGG
>LZPO01068923.1:780585-803185 GCA_001675575.1 Neotoma lepida
TGGTTCCCTATAATCACAGACAGATGTCTCAATTGAGTTAGTTAGCCGGAGGTGGGGGTGCGGGATGGGAAAGAGCAATACAGGAGGATTTAAGATTGGGTGACAATATTCTACAGCATGCAACCTGTTGGTGTGCTTTCTGTAAGTAAGTTCTATTTTGAAATACAGGTAAAAAGATGAGAGAGAAAGAAGCACCCTATACTAACAAAGATGATCAGAAATATTCTCTATTTAGCAAACCTATATTTTTATGTAGATTCAAAAATTTTTGTATGTATGTAGAGCATGAAAGTAGAAACAAATTATCCAGAAAAGAATCAACAGGAAGAAAAGGGATGAGAAATGGGGGTGTAGTGTAATATGGGGAAAAATATGCTCAAACAATGTGTATATATATATATATATACATATGTATATATGTGTGTGTGTAAAAATATCCTTTTGAAATCCAGTATTTTATTGGTGTACAACCAATATAAAAGAAACATATGAATGTTGGGTATTAAAGAAAGTATTTTAATTGCAAGTGAAAGTACTGAGGAAGGACAAAGATGTCCCAACCACCAGACTAGCAGAGCAAAACAGCACTCAAATCTCACAACATCCTAAGTGAACAACTACAAGAACTAGTTAGAAAATCGTTTTACAAACAAGGTGGTTTCTCATGTTTTGTTTTAAGAAAACCGAATAACTGGCAGTTATCAACTATGTTCCTAGAACTATCAAACACAGCAAAGAATAGACAGAAATTGCCATAAAAGACAATTTTCAATAGTCTCCTTCAAATAATGTATTCATATTTGTGGGAAAATTTTCTCTTTGGCATTTTGATTTGTAAAAACAAATGCAAAAAATCAAAATGGAATTGATAATTAATATTGCCTCATTCCAACAATTTCTAATAATTGTATTTATAACACTGAACTAGAGGCAGAAATAATTCCACATAACTCATGAAGAAATGTATGCTAAATAAATGTTAATATTTTATTTATATATTATTTTGCCCAAATTCATATATTATTTTCAATAAGGTATATGCTGTTATTAACTGAAATGCTAACGCAACAAAAATGTAATATTTACGGTAAATTAAAAATAAAAGACTACCAAGTATACATTTTTCTGAGAATAATAATGAGGTGGTCTATAAGGGGATAAGTAAGAATTAGAAAATAGGACTTTGTTAATATGAGGGAGGTGTTTAGTCTTACTGCAACTTGATATGCCATGTTTGCCTGAAACCCATGGGAGGCCTGCCCTATTCTGAATAGAAAGGGAGAAGAAGAGACTGTGGAGAGTGGGCAGAGGGGAGGTGGTAGGAGGGACTGGGAGGAGAGAAGGGAGGGAAAACTGCAGTCAGGATGCAAATAATAATAACAAATAATATTAATAATAATAATTGTAAAAGTCTCCCTTTGGAAAAAAATAGGACTTGGTTGTGGATGAATCAACAGATGTAAGGAAGAAAATCAAGTCCCAAAATACTCATGTTTATGATACTTCTATCGGTTACTTTTCTTGCTGTAAAAATAACTGACAAGAAGCAACTTAATGGGGGTTTGAATGCCTGCTTTTGACTGTCAATTGGACAGAATTTAGACTCACTATAGAAACAAATGTCTGGACATGTCTGTGAGGGATTTTTCTAGACTGTGTTATTCGAAAGAGGAAGACCCACCCTAAATGTGCACAGTACCATTCTATCGTGTGAGGTTCTGGATTAAATGAAAAGGAGAGAGAGGACTGGGCAGTATCACTCATCACTCTCTGCATCTTTACTAGGCATGCAAAGTAAACAGATACCTCAAGCTGATGCCACCATGACTAACTTCCTAAAATTGCTTTTGTAAGATATTTTTCACAGTAACAATACAAGTAACTTATAGGGCTTTAGACTCACAACTTGAGGGTACAATCTATCATGGGGAGAAAGCTATTGAGGCAGGATCATAAGGCAGCTAGTCACACTATATATTAGTTACTTTTCTATTGCTGTGATGAAACACCATAACCAAAGCAACTTATAGAAGAAGGGTTTATCTGGGGCTTACAGTTCCAGAGGGATAAGAACCCATCACCATCAAGGCAATGAAGCATGGCAGCAAGCACCAGGCATGGTCACAGGAACAGCTGACAATTCACATCTTGAGAACCAGAATCAAGAGACAGAGAGCACACTGGAAATGGCACATGGCTTTTGAAACATCAAAGCCTTCCCAAAGTAACATACTTCTTCTGGCAAGGCCACACTTCCTAAACCATCCCTAACAGGATCACCGTGGGGGATTAAGTATTTAAATATCTGAGCATATGAGGGATATCTCATTCAAACCACCATGCATTGCACCCCCAATTAGGAAGCAGAGAGTGATAAATGCTGTTGCACATCTCATTTTTCCATTTTATGTAGTGCAGGACAACATCCTACAGAATGGTGTCACTTATCATTATGGTGAGCTTCATTTCATATTCACCAAGAGATGTGTTTCCATAGCTTCAGTAGCTATTCTTAATCCCAATCAACTTTACCATGATGATTTACTGTTAAAATACTCTTTATATTAAGTTTAAATGATTTACTGTTAAAATACTCTTTATATTAAGTTTAAATATACACAAATTTTATTGTATCAAGAATCAACGCCAGGCACTCGGGAGGCAGAAGCAGGTGGATCTCTGTGAGTTTGAGGCCAGCCTGGGCTACAGAGTGAGTTCCAGGAAAGGCGCAAAGCTACAACAGAGAAACCCTGTCTCGAAAAAAAAAAAAAGAATCAACAAACTGGTCAGATGTGGTGGCCCATGCCTTTAGTCCCAGCACTTGGGAGGCAGAGGCAGGTGGATCTCTGTGAGTTCAAAGCCAGCCTGGTATACAGAGAGAGTTTGAGTATAGCCAGGAGGGCTGTTATACAAAGAAACCCTGTCTGGAAACCCACCCCTGAAAAAAAAAGAAGAATCAACAAACCTTTCCTACACAGGACCAGATATTACTAGTGCACATGGGCCATGTAGGCTCGCTCAATAAATAATTCATTTCAGCTGTTACCAAGTGAAAGCACTGAAAAACATCACAAAAAATGAAGAATATTGTTCCTGTAAAACTATTTGGAAAAACGTTGGCAGCTGATGCTCAACTTGTGCACTATATTGTTTTGAATACTGACATAAAAACTAACAAAAAAATAAATAAAAATATTTCATTCATTGTTGGCTTAAAAGTAAATTAATGAAAAATTTATAAGAAATATTCATTTATCAAGAAAATTTTCCACCATGTTCCTTACATAGGCAAAATCTTGGATACAACCTAAGTAGTCACAAGTAAAACTTTGCCAAAACAATTAAGGGACATTATATTACCATTAAAATAATTATGAAAATCAATATATACTTGCACAGAGAGCATATAATTCAACAAAACTAAGCAAGGTATTAAAAAATGTACAATATAATTCTCACTGTAATGATGTATATACACACACATACACATACCTCTTTCAAAATTAAGTAGCAGTTTTTTAAGTTTCTTAAGTTCCATTACTATCTAACCTTGATGAATGAACTAAACCCATACCTGCACTTGAATCTAGCCTGCATGCAAGCTAATTCTTTAACGATTTTTTCTTCTTGTTGTTCAGTCTAATGTAGTCAAAGGCAAGAGTTTTGTGAGCATCTCATTGTATAGTGTGAATCAAAATACTGCAGGGTACATGGTTAAGAGGACTTTGACAGAAGATAGTTTTGATTTGTTAAACTCATCACTTTGAGCACAATAACAAAGTTAATCTATTTATTGTCTTTCTGCTTGGCCCTTAGGAGACAATGAACTTGCATGAAGGCCTAAATTCTGATATGTCATGTTGCATGAAGGCCTAAATTCTGATATGTCATGTTTAGGATAGAGTCCAAAGATAGAATCCTTCAGCTGAGAGTTTCAGGCAGAGATCTGAATCCACTGTTATAGGTATAAATGTGAGTCACTAGGACACCCATTGAGGTTCTCCTTTCCCATAACACTAAACTGGACCAAGGTTACATAGATAGTGAATAGAAACAGATACCATTTATTATGAAAGAGAAAGGTACCTCATAGAATGAAAGTCAGCTATGAGCTAAAGCAGGATCTAAATTAAAAAAGCTCAGAAACCTCAGCATCAAGATCATTTACATAGCACTTGCCTTCTCTGGAATCCAAAGATTACAGAGCTTTTCATAAATATGCTGTTTTTATAAGTGTAACACTGGTAGGGAGGACGTTCCAGTCTTCCTCAGCCAACTGGCATTTTTCATAGGTTAATCTTCTGCCTCTTTCTCTAGTCCTACTCTCCTAATACGTAACTAAATAAATATGATCCAACCTCTGGGAGGGCTGTTGTAAATATTCTGAATTATGAATACAACTTGAAGCTTAGAATACATCCATAACCTTTAAGTGACAAGTTGAAATCCAATGTAACTGTTTGGTATCTCCCTCAGCCAGGAAAATTTGCCTGCAGGTGATGGAGATCCTTACAACTGGCCATGATTAAGAGGGGGTGCAATGGCTTTGAGTTGACAGTAGAGAGCTTTCCTTCCAAAGACTTCCAATGCATGAATCTCTTGTCAAGTGCTAACAAGGTGGGAGAGAGAGTTTGTAATCTTGGGTGGTTGGTATCATTTTTATTTTTACCTTTTGCTATATATATATAACAACTAGTATTTTTTCCTCATGTTTGGTTTTAAGATGTGGCCAATGAAGATTATGTTTTAAGAGGTAAAATAAAATTAGAAATACTTGAGTTAAAGTAAGACACACCTGATTGAGAGACCAGAATCTATGGTCTGAGCAGGGAATCTAACATTGAGATTGGATCAGGTCATTCATTTGTCCAAGAGAATACCTCTAGGAAGGTGGGCTCACCTTGAGCCATACTAAATAGATAAGCAGAAAAATTAGTTATCTAATGATTTACTGTACTTTTCCTTCCCAGAATTCCTACCTCTAGTGCAGTAGCTTATACACAACAGCCAAGTAGGGTCATAAGTCTCCCCACATTTTTGAATCATTAAGAAAAGCATAAGTTTTCACTTTCTTTCTTCTGTCTCTTCTCTAAGCATGCTTTCCTTAACACCTTGAGATTTCTCCCCAAAAGCTGGCCTTCCTTCTACTTTCTCTAAAGCCTTCCTCCTTGCCATTTGGTATCTGACCTCCACACCAACTAAAATGGCATGACCTTTGTTCCTACTCTCCTTCATTCTCCTCTGTCAGGCAGCTCCTGGACTTTTACAGCTTACCTGCCCTGGGGATTTTCTTTTGAATTCTAATTGTCCTTCATCTTTCTTTTAGGCCCATTATTAAATTATTTTGTTAGTGAGACTAAGAACCCCAACATGGGAACCCAATTTCCGCAGTATCTTCATAAAAAGTCTGAAAATGTTTATCCAAACAACAATGATAATAATTTTTCTATTTCTATATTGTTGCAATTATTTTTTAACTTTGTCCTTTGTAATTTGGGGGTATTTTTAAACTATAATAAGCACATATCATTTTTATACAAAGTGAAACAGTAAGCTACTTAAAAAGTAACTTTCCTTGATAATACCATACCTAGAACTATTTGTCTCTTTCTTTTTTGATTCTCTACTATACTCAACATCAACACATCTTTTCAAACAATAATTCTGTGTTTATCACTCCACTGAAGTTAAGATAGAAGAACATTATCACTACAAAATCCGGTCTTCATTTCTGTTGACAAATTTTCTCATCATTCAATACAGTACAACTGCATCTTAGCTATGAAAATGTCTCTCTTGCTCATTCACTCTCTCGATTATCGCTAACATTTTGCCTGTACATCTGCTGTCTCTTTGATTGGCTTTATTTCCTATGCTGTCTGTGTAAAGTAATCCCTAGTTCAATTCTCCACTCCTTGGTATATTTCTCCAGCAGACTGCAACTTGTTGAAGGAGTATCCAGCCTGTGTTCACCATTCAAAGTCTCCTGTGATCTTCAACCGTAACTGTGCAACTGCCATTTCTACTGAGATAGCTTGACACTACCTTAAACCTAACATGTCTGAAACTATATCTATTGTTCCAAGGCAATTTTCCCTCTAGACCTTTCTCTTTCTGCCCACAGAACTAGGTCAGAATTTCATTTCTCTTGCAATACCTTAGGTCAAAACCAAAGAAAAAGCAAAATGAGATCTTTTGGTACAATACAAAGATCAAAACAAGGAACAGTAAGTCTGAATACAAGAATACTTATTTTTTCAGTGCTTATTTCATAAAAGCAATCAGACAAATATATCATAATGTCAATTTAAGTGTAGTTACAAAAGTAAATTTAGCTCTAATTTTGCAGTCAGTCTGTCCCTGGAGAGAAATGTGTTCATTATTAATATTAACATTTTATCTTGTAAGTCATTTGGATTAAGAAACATAAGGAAGTACAATTCTGTTTGTCATCCCTCACAGTCACTCTTTCACCAGCTCCTGTCAAGTCTCTCATTGTCTATTACTTTTTTATGTTTAAACTCCCACAAGATTTCTAATTCAGGTTCTGTTTATACTGCTACGATTTTACAACATTCAAGCACTTAACTGATGTACTAGGCCTCCACTGTCTTCCATATTCTAGTCTGCTTTCACTAAACTGAACAGCCTTAAAAATTTGGCACTTGAGGCCAACAAGGTAGAGTCCATAAACCTGAGGGTTCAAGGCCTATAAAATCTGAACGAAAACAGCCTTTCCAATCTACTTCACCACTGCATTTCTTCACAAAGTATTTCTGAGCAGCTGTTGATGATGCTATGTATGAAGAGGATGAGAATGGAGCATGGAGGGAAAACAAAACCTAGGAAGAAGTTTGGGTTGGAAAAATTTTGGCATCTATTGTTCAAGACATTGATGTCAAGCTCAACAGAATGTGCATAGGAGTGGCACAGTTTCATTATAGCTCCAAATCAGAGTTTCTGCTGGGGAAATTCAGAGGGGAGAGAAGGAGATATCCAACCAAGATACCCTGGGTTACCCCTCAAAGTTTGGGATTGGGGCCCTATTACTGAAGACACCACACACATAGTATACATAACTCAGATGACTTGAGCTAGATGTGCCCTGAAAGCCTCTTTCCTGTGGTCTAGCTTCCATGGTTCCAGAAAACACTAAGAAAGCTGCCAAGGGAAGGAAGCAATTGACCCTACCCAGCTGCAACATCAATGAACCATAATAATCACTAGCATGGCAAGATATGCATAACAGTCCAATAAGTTGCACTCATTTGTCGGTGGTGACCAAAGCTGTCTAAGCAGAGATTCAATAGGGTGGTAATCATGCCTATAATAGAAACCCAGCCAGCTTCCCAGGTCTAGAGAGGTCATGGACCTTAGGAAAGAATCTACTATGACCACTTTAGTAGACCAGCATAATTCACTACTACATTCTGAATCTCATATTTTTACCCACAAATGAGCATAGCTACCACCCATCATCAAAGAAACTTCTCTTTATAGAAAATGGAGACCATCACAGAAAACTACAACTGTGAACAATGCAAAGATCAACAGATTGTGGTGATCTCAGTCACAATTAATATATTTTGCATCTATGGCCTAGGGAACATCTCAGAAGAGCCAAGTGTGACGACTATAAACACCAAAATACCAGGAAGTCAGCTGTAAAAGTCTCTCCTAGAAATGACTGCATAAACAAGAACAGAACTGTGGTGATATTTTATCTGTCTTCTCTAATAAAATTTATCTGAGGGTCAGAGGAAACACAGGGCTGCCAGCCACTAGTAGAAAAACAATAGCCATGCAAGTTAGCACACGCCCTTAATCCATTTGGTTCTCTGTGACTCCAAGGTCACATGGGGAACTAGCAGTAGGAGGTGGTGGCACACGCCTTTAATCCCAGCATCAACCTTAGAGTTCTGAAGATCCATGCAGACAAGGCAGGAAGTGATGTAGCTTGGTGCGGATAGGAAATTAGTTAGCAGATGAACAGGCATAAAAAGCCAGGTTAGACCGGAAGTCTCTCTCTTTCCTCCGCTTCGCTCCTTGGAAGTAGAGGCAGCGTTGGTGAGGTGAGGCTAGTGGTGGCTTGCTCCTAATTCCTCTGATCTCTGTCAGATTTTCACCCTTATTTCTTGTTCCGCGTGTTTATTTATAAGACTGGTTAGAAGTTCTTCTTACACAGAACTATGGTAATATCAGTGGAGATGTTAATGAGGAGGGGGGGAATTTTGAAGAGCTAGGAGGAGGATAATTAGCCTCTCTTAGGGATGAGCCTCATATTGTCTGTCTAATGCAGAGTGGTCAGCCCTAAAACGAGATACATACAAACAACAGAAACAGACTTAGCACTTTGTATCTATATATATTTGTACATACCTATACACACATACACATATAGCAAATAATCAAAGAAAAAGAGACCATCACCCGAGAGTAGGGGCACATGAGAAGGGCTGGAAGGAGGGTAGCTGGCAGGGACTGGACAGATGAAGGAAAGGGGCAGTGAGAAAGCTGGGAAGCAAAAACTGAATGGTCACAAATCCTACAATCAGTTTTGTGGTGAGAAAAGCAGGTAACTATATCATAGATGGTGATAAAGACAGTGTGCAGGAACCATTTTCCAATACGTTTAAAACCTGAAATATTGCACTGTATCTGGGTGCTGGAAGAAATGATTCAAAGGAGGGGACTAATGTAAGGGAAAGACAGTATAACTGAGAGGGCACAATACTGGGTTAGATGAAAGAGACAGGGACTGCCTGCCCTTTGACGAAAAGTGTGCCACGTTATCAATTGCAAAAGAGAGGCTTGAAGATTTCACTGACAAAAGTTAAAGTAATCTCCATTTCCTCCCATTTTCTCAGTGAGGTACATGACTGGGAATAAGGAGATAAGGTAGGTGGGTGGATAATTTTTATGAAGAGAAGAAAAGAAATGAGGTCTCAGAGGGTATAAAAGTGAACTTGCTCTACAGAAACAGCTGAAATTCCAGAGAGTATGGAGACCTAATTTGCATTAGTTTAAAGTAAAATTTTCCTCTGCTATGAATAAGAGGTAATTAATGCATGGAGGAAAAGAGTCCTCAACCTTAAGATTGTTGACCACGAGATCAATGCTTCCCCCCCCCACTATTTTTTAATTATATTTGTCATATTTTCTTCTAGAAAAGCCATAACTATTTACGTGAAATAGTGTTTGCTTAAGTCTCTCTCTCTCTCTCTCTCTCTCTCTCTCTCTCTCTCTCTCTGTGTGTGTGTGTGTGTGTGTGTGTGTGTGTCTGTGTGTGTGTGTGTCTGTGTGTGTGTCTATACAGTAACCAGTAATACTTGTGGGAAGAAACTGAAAGGCTTTCAACAGGGAGTCATTGGAAGCAGCAAATATTTCCTCCTGTAAATGTTGCAAAATGTCCATATGCTCATGCTGCACAAACCCTCATGGAGCCTTGTAATCAGGCCAGTGGACCATATTGTTATGCACAGTCTAACCTCTTTCATTCTTGGCCTCCAACAAAGGACAGCAGGCCTATAGAGCTAGAGCTAATTAGCACCATGTTCATCTTGCCTTATGGTTAGCATGCCTGAAGGAAGTATTTTTTTCTGGCTTATCATAAAACATAATATTTCTCTATGCTCTCTGATTTCAATCATTTATCAATCATGATTCTGGGAGACACACTGAGAAGCAAGAAAAATACATACATGTGTACAATCATATACACATTTCTATGTTCATACATTGTATATGTTTTCAATACATTTATTTGTGGTCACAGTGTAAAGAAAAGTGGGAAAGTAGAGTCAGGCACCTGGAGGTGGCTATTCTTGACTCAGAGTAGCATGGGATTATAAGCAGAAATTCTCAAGTTTAACTTAGTAAACTACAGGCTCTGACACATAGCTAGTGCCCTGGACAAGGTACTTCATTATCTTACCTGAAACACAATTACCTGAACCATAAAATAAGAATAATGGTACTTGATTTAAAAATCTTTGGGGAGGACTAAGTGAATTATCTGTAACTAGTTTGGGGGCATAATTTGATCTCTTTAGACTCCATTGTCAATAAAACTGACCTCTCTTTCCACTAGTTTTGAATTTTTTCCCTCTCACAAGATTCTACATTTCCTGGTACATTGACATTAACATAAACTCCCATGTAACCATTCCCAAACTTCAACATTTATCAATATCTTATCATTTATACTTTATCTATTCATTTGTTTTTCCACAAGTAGATATTTAAGATTTTATTTCTTTAAATTTTTATTTTTATTGGTTTACGTGTATGAGTGTTTTACCTTCACGTGTGCCTATGTAGCACTTGCTTGGTTGGTGCCTATGGGACTCAGAAGAAGGCATTGCATCCCATGGAACTGGAGTTACGGAGGATTGTGTGCCACCATATAGGTGACAGGATCGAACCTGGGTCTCCTGGAAGAGTATCCAGTGTTCTTAACCACTGAGCCATATCTACAGCCTATTTATTTTCTCCAGCCTAGTTTTAATGTACATTTAAGACATCATTCCAACCATAAATAGTTCAGTATTGCCAAATAAAGACATTGTTCTTACTCAACCATAATGTGATTAATATAATGTAAAAGACTAACGTTATTTAATTTCATTTAGTATCTGGTCGTTTTCATCCATTTTAAAACCTATGATTTACTAACTCTGCATTACCATTACCAGAACATAGTAGGACATTAAATATGTCTCAAATGTGAAAAATAAAGAGCATAAATTCATAAAACCATACTTAACTATTTGTTTCATCATTCATCTATGGTGAAGTCAATTCCCATAATCCAAAAGCCTTTGTGTAAGGTATTAATTCCAATATGATAGAGAAACAAGAATACATATGTTTGTATGATCCATTCTTGGGTGATATTAAGAAGATGCAGAAGAAATCAATGCTTATTTATAAAGTCTCCTAGATTACATATCCTTGGCCTGTATCATAAAATATTGCTATTGCTTCCTTAAACAATATTGATGCCCCCTAGTGATTTACGCACACACCATCTCCCTTTGCAATGAAAATTTCACTTCAGCAATGATAAAAAGACGTACTCAAAATACTAAGGGATAAAGCAAAATAACAAAATATTGTTAAGGCCCTGGGCTTTTGTGTTCCGTATGGTTCCTGAGCTTGCGACACAACAAACACAGATTCTAAAAGATCTTTTTATCCCTCTATTTTGTGATTTGTGCAGCCAGGCATGTTAGAAAGAATAAGTAACCAGAACAAAGAGCTGACCAAGAAACAGATAGCAATTTGTAATCAGTGAAGAGAATACTTTCCTCAGGTTCCAAGATTATTTTATTTTTTCCTCTTTAAATCTTTTACTGCAGGGCAGAGCAAACAAAATTGCATAGCACCCAATTACAGCCTAGTGAAATCACCATGAAATAAGACTGAATTTTGCTGAGAACAAAAGAGGGTCAGCATGCTAAACAAACAAATAGAAAAGGAAAGAAAGAAAGAGAGCGAGAGAGACAGAGACAGAGAGTCTCTCTCTCTCTCTCTCTCTCTGTGTGTGTGTGTAACTGAGAGTAATTTGACAATAATTTATATACAAAAAATTTGACAAATAATTTTTCAGTGTACTTTTACAGTGTAATTACACTTTCGTACTCAGGTACCATTAATGTTGAAAATCTGTTGCAGAATCTATAGAGTTTATTGCTGAAAGATAGTGTGACATACCAAAGCTTATTTACTAGAATGATTCATATTAGAAAGAAACAGGAATAGGAGGCGGCGGGTTGACCAGCAGTTACAAGCCCACAAGTCTGCTCTTAATCTAAAGTAAACTAATTCTCCTTCTCTGTGTTTTCTGTTCTCCTTGGATAAAATGGAGTGATGAAAAGGTATATTTACTCAGTCCATTCCTTTCCAGCTCTGATATTGTTTTTTAAAGTGATTCATACTTAAATAGTGTGGCATAGTTTCCCAAAAGCTCTGTGCATATTTTGTCACTTGATGCTGAGAATAACCCTGTAAAGTCAGAGTTCACATCTTGCTTCACATTAAAAGCTGAAACTTGGACTGATGAATTTCCCTCAAACCAAACTTCTAGAACATTGCAAATTTAGATCTTATCACATCAAACTTAATAGTCTTTCACTTATAGCATAGAGAATCCCTAATGCTTGCTTCCCACAATTATTTTATGACTTACACATAGTGAAGCAGGAAAGGATTTTAATGGAATGGAAATGACCTGTTCTGATAAAAAAGACTTATTGAGAAATAAAATTTTATATACACCCAAATCACAGATTCAAAAGATATTATTTTACAGCATGAAAACTGTAAATTAAATTATGTATTTGAAATTGCTGAGAGTACATCTCAGGTATTGTTAGCATAATAAGAATATAAAATATCATATATACTGAACAATTCCATTTATCTATATCTATAGTTTGTTCATATTTGAAAATGGCATATTTTATGCAATAAATATTTATTAGTAAAAATAAATTAATTTTTAAAAAGTAAAATAAAAAAGACTATAAGCCAAAATATTTTTATATTACTTTCACAAATACTTATAGCTAGTGATCACCAGCAGCATGCTATAATTGAGCAAGCTGGATTTATTCCTCATCATAGGGAGAAAACATGGGAACTCTGGAACATCTGAATATGAGGACAATAGAATGGATTTGTTATAGTATTTTGGTTTATGTTAAGTAACTTGGAGGAAGTTTTTTAAAGGCAGAATTTTTCTCTGTATGAAATGCTGTCACTAACTGGAGGTGATGAGAAGACTGGGTAACAAACGCATCTTACCCATTTTGAGGGCACCAAAGTCATTGACAAAGAAACAGTCACATATAAGCCAGGATGGGGGGGTGTTTGGGCCATTTTGTGACTTGTGTAGTGTCACATGTTGTATCTGTGCTAAGACATAATTACAGAGACTTTTCTATTTTTTGTTTTGATTCACCATGGTCACAAAGTAGCCTAGTTTAATGTTAATATTTTATGGCACCAGTTATCTATATGAGAATGGCTAAGTCTAACTGTTAGTATTAAAGTGGTATTACAATATCTTATAGCAACATCTAGGCATATCTTTTGAAAACCAGAGTGTGTAGCTGGAAGTTTTCTCTGGTCCTGCCTGGGCCCTGCGATCAGGATGAATCTTTCCCACCCACATCCCACAGCCACTTGGTCCCAGATAAACATACAGAGGCTTATATTATTTTCAAACTGTATGGGCTAATGGCTCAGGCTTCCCATTAGCTAGCTCTTACATCTTAAATTAACCTATTTCTATAAATCTATACTTTGCCATGTGGCTTGTGGCCTACGAGTACTTTTGCATCTTGCGTCTTCTGGCAGCGGCTAGCAGCATCTCTCTTGCCCAGCTCTGTCACTTCCTGTCTGTCTGTACAGACCTCCAGACATTTATGATTAACTAGTGTTGGAATTTAAGAGTGTGCCACCACGCTTGCCTCTGTTCCCAGTGTGGCCTTGAACTCACAGAGACCCAGACATATCCGTGCCTCCAGAGTGATAGGATTAAAGGCATGTGTTACCATTGCCTGACTTCTATGTTTAATATAGTGGCTGGCTTTTTCCTCTGATCCTCAGATAAACTTTATTGGGGACACAGCTAAAATATCACCAACAAGAGTATGAAGTTTTTTCTTTTCTAAAATGAGTTGACTTTTTGGTATAGCTAGTGGTTGAATTAAGAGAAAGGATAAAGGCTATTGGATAGTCTTTTTCCAAAGAGTCTTGTGCTGAGAATGGTGGCAGACACCTTTAATAGCAGCACTTCAGAGGCAAAGGCAAGTGACTCTCTGAGACTTCCAGGCCATCCTGGCCTATCTAGAATGTTCTTGGCCACCGAGGGCTGCATAATGAAACTCTGTCTCAATTCAAAACAAAGCAACAACAAAAATCTTATTCAAGCATTACTTCTATACACAAATGTCTCCTTACACAAAGTTAACATATATATGATATTGTAAAAAATGTTACTCTAGTCAAATGAATACATAAAACTCTTCCATAAATCAAAAAGACAAATTAAACAATTCAATATAAAAAAGACAGTGGAAAGGAAAAAGAAATTTACAAATTAATAACTACAAATGGATAAAAGGTTATCTAATTACAGTATTCAGAAGTAAACATAAATTGAAACAACAAAGGGAACAATTTTCTTCAATCAGACTGACTCAAAACACAGAAAGGTATGGGAAATGTTCCCACAATGACAGACATCAACAATGAATAGCAAGCTTGCAACTTCAGCAATTCCTATCAGCTATTAAGCTGCATTTTATAATTTTAGAACTCCATTCTATACTTCACATAGAATCAAGTAAGAGCCTCAGAGGATATTTTGATAATAGTAGACAAATTTAGTCTTAGATTATCAATCTGATTCTGTCTAATAAAGTTTAAAAGCAAGTCTCAAAAGAAACAACTCTTTTGAAGTAAATTAAAAGCATCTCAATCAATTGGCAAGTTTACAGAATAAAACTAATAGTTCCCTGAAAAAGAAATTGTGCCCTCAATTTATACTTGTGATGTGTTTATATAATTATTCTTCATCAATAAAAAATCGGGGGTCAGATATAGGAGTAAAAACCTGACTGATCAGAGAAGAGGAGATGCCACCAGTCACTTCCTCTCTCTTCCATTCCTCAATCCAAAAGGCCCGATATCCTCTCTAAGCCCTGTCTTATTACTTCCTCAGTCCTCCAAAACCTCTATGGTTAATTTTGATCACCTGATGGCTAGCTCTACCCTCTGATTCAAAACAAACTTTATTTTCAGAATGCAATCAAAATATTACACAACATACCTGAAAGTCCCAATTTGATCTTCTTAATACTTTGCTCTGTGCATTTCAAATTTATCCAGAGTCCTAAGTCAAGTAATTGAATTTCTTGTAAATAACCATTTATACAGATCTACAGACAAAATGACAGTTAGAGGGTACATGTAAATGATGGTGATGACAACTAAATATAAGATAGATAGTAAGTAGATCAATAGATAAATGGATGACAGATAGATGGATGGACGGACAGACAGATAGATAGATGATAGATAGATAGATAGATAGATAGATAGATAGATAGATAGATAGATAGATAGACTGTACTGCTACTTTTTCTGGCAGAAAGATGAATAATGTATTCACAAAATAGAGTTAAGAAGGAAATATGAGATGGTGACAGGAACACTTGTATTACTAACTCTGGGAGGGGGCTCCTGGGGGCTCCTCAGCTATTGGTTGACAGTTCATGCATCTCCACTAGTTTGTCTGGCCATCTCTGTATATCTTCCCATCATGATCCCATTGTCCCTTGCTCACAGAAGCCCTTCTCTCTTCTATCGACTGGACTCCTGGAGCTCGGCCTGCAGTCCAGCTGTGGATCTCCACATCTGCCTCCATCAGTCTCTGGATCATAGAAGGCAAATTAAACACATATTGAACACATTAGTTAAGGGGGCATTGAAAATGAATAAAGCCTAATTTTGATGAACTTGACCACACAAACATTTAAAAAAATAATAAAACAACTTCAATATCTAAAAAAAAAAGAAGTAAATATGAACTTTAAAAATAAGCACATAGATAGCCTTTAGTTGAAATGTATAATAATTACTATTTTAAAATTCTTAACAAGTATAATAGCAGGTTAGAACCACTTCAATTGACTTCATTAAAAGTTAAAACATGTGGCCATGTTGGTATCTTAGGGCTGTGCCATCACTGGGGCAATGCAGATCTGGGTAGTCTGTGTTGCTATCCAGGGCCATGGTGCTGTCCAGGCCTAAGCTGCTGAGGGCCATGTCTGGATTTGTGGCCCTACTGCAGCCAGGGTCTGTGTTAATGTCTGTGGTTCCTGTTACCTAGGAAGGCCTTGCAGATGTCCAGAGAATGGACTGCCACCTGAGGCCATGGCAGTCATAGGGCCATGCTGTCAAGGGATCCATACTGATCTGAGTGGCCTGTGCTGCCATCCAGGATGACAGTGTCATCTGGGAGGAAACTGCTACTAAGGGTCATGTCTGGGTTCATAGTCCAGCTGAAGCTGGGGTCTGTATTGATGTCCATATGTTGTGTTACCACCAGGGGGCACGCAAACCATTTGTTTCAAAATCTGAGGGCCTAACTGAGCTGGCCCCACCCTTTGCTGGCCCTGAGAGATCTGGCCCTGCTCCTTGCTGGCTGCTGCAGTGGGAGAGCTGGCCCTGTCCCACCATGGTAGAGCTATCCAGATCACCCTAGCCCTGGGAGAGCTGGCCCCACCCTTCATCATGGGGGCAGGAGAGCTGACTCTGATGGTGTGAGTACAGGAGAGCTGACTCTGCCCCTCTCCTGAGGGAGGCGATCCCAGCAAGGCCCACACTGACCAACTCAGCCACCACCCAGGCCCACATCCTGGGCATTGCATTGACCCACTCCAACATCTACCCTATCTATGATCTGCTGGAGCTCATGAAGGCACTTGTCCTGTAGAACCAGAGCTGCAGGATCTCCATGACTGGGACAACAACAGGATACACAAGAGGAGTTTCAGTGAGGGTCCAGTACTGATGGTATAGCAGAAGCCAGGCCTTACAACAGAACAACACATTACAATGAGCATTTGCAAGTAAAGCTGCTTAGACAAAAGGTTATACTGCATGACACCTCAGCTCCCAAGGTCACTAAGACAAATGAAGAGGTGATGGAGAGGCAGGAAAGATGGAGGAGAGAAATGGGTGGGTTTTTTAAATAATATTTTTGAATTTATTTTTGGGGGTGACATCGCAAGTGTGAAGGGAGGATATGAAAGGATTGGGAAATGGGTGCAATTGGGGTACATGTTGTGAAACTCCCAAAAAATCAGAAAAAAATTAAAACATGAATAATTCTTTAATAAGCAAAAGTTGGAATGAGTCATGAAAAATCTACTAACAAGGAAAATTGCAAGTAAATATGGCTTCAGTGAAGAATTATTTACAAACTTTTAAGTAAAAGTAACAACAGTCCTTCATAGACTTTTCCAAAATATGCTTAGCAGCAGGAGCATAACCTGATTCCAAAACCCAAAATATCACAAGAAAGTGAAACTTAACCATCAGGAATATCCAAGCAGAAACCCTTAACAAAATGCTATCTAATACATCCAGTAAGATATGAAAATAAGTAAGCTCACACTTTGGAGAATGCAAAATTGTTTCACATATGATAATCCATTAATATAATATGGTATATTAGCATAACAAATATCTCCAACCAGAGGAATAGATAAAGAGAAGGTGTTTGACAAAAGCTAGCACCTCTTCATGACAAAGCAGCCTACAGCAGGTGGTAGAAGAGATTCCTTCAACCTATAAAGACTATGTGTAAAACGTGTAGTTATCATAGTGGTGAAAGATTTTAATCTGTTTTCAACCCTCATCATTCACATGAAAAGCCAGCTACAGTGGTATGCACTTGTGAACCTAGTGCAGGGGAGACAGGGTTTGAATATCAGCCAGTCTTGTCTATTCAGCAAACTTCAGGTCATTGAGAGAACCTGTCAAAAAATCATTAAGGTGGATGGTGCCTGAAGAATGACATCCAAGGTTGACATCTAGCCTCCATATGCACATACATGTAAACATACATCCTCATACACATGAACACAATGAACCTTATAAGCACCATTCTAAGCTAAGGAATCAAAACCCAAAAGGCCAAATATGCACAAGTTATTATTATTATTTTTTTTTCGTTTTTTCGAGACAAGGTTTCTCTGTGTAGCTTTGCGCCTTTCCTGGAACTCACTCGGTAGCCCAGGCTGGCCTCGAACTCACAGAGCTCCGCCTGCCTCTGCCTCCCAAGTGCTGGGATTAAAGGCGTGCGCCACCACCGCCCGGCACACCAGTTATTTTTTAAAGAAATATATAGAATAGTAAAATCTACAGATACATAAAGTAAATTACTTGTTGCTAGGAGCTTGAAGATGGAGATAAGGGAGGGTGACTCTTAATAAGTGTGAGGAGTATTAAGAGATTATTATTTTAATATACATATTACATTGATGGATTGTCAGACTGCCTAATATGAAACAATCTTGTGTTTTCCAGATAACGGACTTACTCATTTTGATAAGGGGATTCATGCATGCAATTACAGTTGCACAACTCTATGATATACTAAAAAGTACTTAATTTTATTTTTTAGTCTGTTAGCTCTTTGTTCTGCATTGATATCTAAATGAATCTCTTTTAAAAAATGATCTATCCATAAGGAAATAGTAAACAAGCTGTGCTACATTCACACAATAATATTCATCAGGGAAAAATAGGAATAGTTTTTGCTTGGATAATTTTAAAAGTTAACAATTTTAAGAAAAACAAAATTGAAGCACTTTCAAGTATTTATACTGAGGTAAAAATTAATATGAACAATACATACACATTGTTATTTCATTGTTATAAAACTCTAGAAAACACAAATTGGAGCTATACTGACAACAGATCTGTTAGGGCAGGGATGTACAGACAGAATTTATAGCAATGGCTATAAGAAAACTTTAGAGATTTGTGGATATAATCACTCTATTGATCATGGTAATATGTTCAAAGCTGGATGCAATTGCCAAAGGTGTAAAATTATGTACTTAATATTTGTTCAATTTATTATATGTCAGTTATACTTTAATGAAGATATAAAAATAATGATATATAAACTTGTATCTTTTTCATGGTAAGTAATAATCTAAACTTTATCAATTCCTTACTCAACACTGCTTTATTCATTCCCTTTACCTTAAGAAACAAACCCCGCTCAGCTCATCATCACCTACACCCCCACTCCCAACCGCCTTGCTACTGGATCCTATACTGTCCCCAACCCCAGCAGATTTCTGCTGTGGGATGTCTTTCTATATTCTGTGAATATGTGTGGCTCTCATTGTATAATACATAAAGCTATTTTGGCCTATGGAAAGAAAGCTTACAGCCCCGTGGGAAATCCAAGAGGAGATACCGAGAAGAAGGGCCGAGTTGAGAGAGATGCCAACCCGCTGCCCAAAGAGCCACAAGATGCCAGCAGACCAGTAACACCACAACCACGTGGCAACATATAGATTAATAGAAATGTTAATTTAAGATGAAAGAGAAGCAAGAAGCCTGAACCATAGGCCATACAAATTGTAATTAATATTAAGCCTCTGAGAGTTCATTTGGGAACAAGTGGCTGTAGGACACAGGAAAACTTCCATCTACAGACTTCCTATGCTCAGGCACAGGCCACACCAGTCAGAGGAACAGGAGAATTATCTGCCTACCAGCTGAATTGCCCCACTCCCCAGATTTTATTCCTGAAGACCCATCCCATAGCCCACCCCTTCCCAGTTCCTCACCTGGCCTGCTGCTCAGGTGCAGGCCACACCAGTTAGAAGAGTCCTTTCCACCAACTCCAGCAAACTTCAGATGCTCAGGTGGATACCACATCAGTCAAAAGAACAGAGACCCCTGCTGCACCAAAGGCCAAGCTGACCACCAGAAGGCTGGCTCCCAACTTGGACAGAGACTTCCTATTAGATCAGAGGTCACACTAGTCGCCAGAAACCAAGGTCACAGAGATTATAAAACCAAAGAGTAGACTGAAACCAAGAAACAAAACATCCATCCAACAAAGCCAAACTCAGAAATCAAGACCTAGAATTCATCATCCCAAACCCAGATGCCTAAATGCCAGCGTAAGAGTACTATCAACAACAGCCAGGGCAATATGGCAACCTCACAGCCCATCTATCCTGTGACAGAAAGATCTGAATATTCCAACATAGCCGAAGCACAAGAAAACAACCTTACAAACAACTTTATGAAGACAATAGAGATCCTTAAATAGGAAATGAAAAACTCTCTTAAAGAAACCGAGGAAAAAACAAACAAAAAATTAGAGGAAATCAACAAATCTCTCAAAGAATTCCAAGAAAGACAAAAAAAAGAAAACTAACAAACAGGTAAAGGAAACTGTTCAAGACATGAAAATCGAAATAGAATCAATAAAGAAAACACAAACTGAGGGAATTCAGGAAACAAAAAAAAATCTGGGTAAGCGAACAGGAACTACAGATGCAAGCATCACCAACAGAATACAAGAGATGGAAGAGAGAATCTCAGGCATTGAAGATACAATAGAAGAAATAGATTCATTGATCAAAGAAAATGGTAAATCTAAAAAATTCCTGACACAAAATATCCAGGAAATCTGGGACACTATGAAAAGACCAAACCTAAGAATGATAGGGATAGAAGAAGAAGAACCCCTGCTCAAAGGCCCAGAAAATACATGTTGTATAATATTCCTTTACACTGTGTGAAGATGTGACACTGTGATTGGTTTAATAAAGAGCTGAATAGCCTTTAGCTAGGCCCGAAGAGGGTAGGTGGGACTTCCGGGGACAGAGAGCTCTGGGAAGAAGAAGAGAGGCAGAGAAGCCAACAAGACAAAAAATGAGTTGGACACACAAATTGGATAGACATAAAAGCCATGTGGTAGAACATAGATAAGTAAAAAAAAAAGGTTAATTTAAGTTTTAAGAGCTAATTAGGAATAAGCCTAAGCTAAGGCCAAGCTTTCATAATTAATACTAAGTCTCTGTGTCATTTTTTGGGAGCTAGCAGTACAGAAAAATCCATTTACATACAGCACCCAATGTCCAGCCATCTATATGTCCACATAAAACCTGAGAAAGCTTTTAAAAAAAAGTTCAGACCATGGAGTCAAAGGCAGCTTCCTGGTGGCTGTTGTCTCTCAGGTAGGCTCAGTAGCACACAAAGACATTACTACCTGGCCTTGCCAGTGGGCTGGAGCCAGCCACTAGCCCTATGTGCCAATGCCACGGACTAAGCTGTTCTGCCTGGCGGCTGACATAGCAGTTTAAGATTTGTTCATGCAATCAGAGAACGCTGCAGATGCTTTGTAAAGACAGATCCAGATAGAAAAATACTCTAAACAGGTTACAGTGTGTTTAAAAAATGTGTGTAGGCTTAAAAAATAAAAGAAAATGGGTATAGACAGTCAAAATAGTTTATAAATAATAAGATAAAGTCTTTAAAGGGAGAATAAAATAATATAAAAGGGATAAGCCACATAAAGGTGGAAAACACACAGTAAGTCTAGATCCTATATGGTGCTTTGTTTACTTTAAATTTTTTAATTGCTGATGAGTGAAAAATAGCAGCTGAGAGATACGGGATTATAGAAACTGCTAAATTAATCCTAACTATATATTTTAATACTATCTTAACTTTAAAATGGAATTCAAAAATAAAGAATTTGGAGGAAATGCTATGCTTTTGTTTCCACAGAAAAGAAAGGCTGTAGTTTCATTCCACGGTGATAGGGATCATATTTTATTGGGGGAAACCCCTGGAAACCCTGGCTAGAGACATAAAGAAACAAACTAAAAAAAAACCCTAGTTTATAGTTTTTATACTTTTATAGTTTTCCTTAGTTATGATAGAAGAAAAATTAGGTACAACACTTTGTACTCGGTAAGATAGGATAAGACAGGGGATGTATATTTTGCCTGCTCAAACATAAAACAAAAAAAAAATCATCTTGGGCTGGCTCATGTACACTGCACAGTCCATAATTGCGTTAATACAGATATGTGTGTTACCTTTGAAAGTTTGTATGTTTTCAGAGTAAGGAGATCAAACACCAATGAAAATGGGTGGCCCAGGTGATCCAGCCTCTCAGAGTTCCTCTGTTGCAGTTTCCTCAGAGTTCTGAATCCAGAAAAGCTTCAAGGCTGCTTGTTGAGATGGTGCAGTATCACAGACTATTCCAGCTAAAACTTCAGATAAACCTTGCATTATCCCATCACACTGAGACCGGATAACAGCTAGCTCCCCTATGATTTGACCATTATCTTAATTTTCTCAGGCACCCTTAAAGATGTCATCACCTCCAAACAACAGAAAGCAGTCTAGAGAACATGATGCCCACATTCCCAAAAGGTGGGGTGGGTGGTTTTTGATCATTTGGTAGGTTATGGATGCTTGTCATCACTTAGGGAGGTTGGTTACAAATTGCTACTGATCACAGTCAGGGAGAAAGTTAAAGATTAGATGCAAGAATCTCTTTCTGAAGAGAAAAAGGGGAAATGTAGTATAGAAATGACGGGATAAAAGGGTGGATTATTGAGTCTACTTTTTAACAACCACTAGTCTCAAATATTTTACATTGTATTTTGTATATTGGTACAAATTTAAGGTTATTTTTGTTAGAACATACTATACATATGTCTACTCTTGTTTAAGGTACTGTACCTATGCAGCTCATTTAATAATGTAATGTAAATTTCTAGTCCTTGAAAGTTATTATTACAAAATATTTAGGATAATATAGAAATTCAGGATAGTAGTTAGTCAGCTATAACAGTTAAACTTATAGTCATATTAGGTATGTTTTCAAGGTCAAAAAGATATATAGATATAGATATAGATATGCAGGTGGTCTTCAAACACTTCAAAGAACTACAAAATACGACATTTAAAATGTTTTAATAGCATAAGGCTTTTAACAACAGTGAGACATGTCTGCTCTTGGCAGCACCAATCT
>LZPO01068923.1:803225-824836 GCA_001675575.1 Neotoma lepida
GGTTTTTCGAGACAGGGTTTCTCTGTGTAGCTTTGCGCCTTTCCTGGAACTCACTCGGTAGACCAGGCTGGCCTCGAACTCACAGTGATCCGCCTGCCTCTGCCTCAGAGTGCTGGGATTAAAGGCGTGCGCCACCACTGCCCGGCTTCAAAGAACCTCTTTACTGAATTTGTTTTCATTCTGGGAAAGCTAGCCATTTGTGCAAAAGACTGCCCTTTCCTTGACTGTTGACACTATATTGTACAAAATGGACAAGCAAGATACAAAGGAATAAGACTACTGAACTTTGCCAAGACAATGTGGGACACTCCTTCAAAATTCCTGCTTCACAGAAAAGTTTGTCAGATAATCTAGGCCTGTAGGGTGAAGATGGATGCTCCAATGTTGCAGAGGAATCTTGGGGTCCAGGTAGCCAGATGTCTCTGTCGATTCTTAGCTTTGGAAGTGGCTTGCACTGCACTTTGTGTTTACTCAGGTAAAATATCCTTCTGGGTGGGGTCTTTGATGGAGTTGATGACTAGATAGTTATATTTATAGTTTTCCTTAGTTATGATAGAAGATAAATTAGGTACAAAACTTTGGACTCACTAGGATAGGATAGATAATACAGTACTTTCTCTGAGTTTGCCAAATACAAATGGATTGGACATTGTGAATGTAATTATTACCTGATAATTGTTCTTATTGTTTATAGATTTATTATGTTAGAGTTAAAATTTTTCCTTTTTATTTAGCTAAAAAGGGGGAAATGATGTGGGATATTTCTTTACACTGTGTGAAAATATGTCACTGTGATTAGTTTAATAAAGAACTGAATAGCCATTAGCTAGGTAGGAAGAGGTTAGGCAGGACTTCTAGGGACAGAGAGCTCTGGGAAGAAGAGAGGTGGAGAAGCCAGCCAGATGTGGAATGAGTTAGACACACAAAATGGGATAGAGCTAAAAACCACATGATCTAACATAGGTTAATAAAAATATGGGTTAATTTAAGTTATAAGAGCTGGTTAGGAACAGGCTTAAACAAAGGCTGAGCTTTCATACTTAATAAATCTCTGTGTCATTTTTGGGAGCTGGTGCTATAGAAAAATTCATCAATACCACCAGATCAAGGAAGAAATAAAGAAAGAAATCAAAGATTTCCAAGAATTCAATGAAAATGAATTCACAATATACCCAAACTTATGTGACACAATGAAAGTGGTGCATAAGCAAGACAGTTGTGTAGCTTGATCTGCTTAAGGGGCCACTGTAAGACGAATCTTAAATAGTCTTATTAATAAAAACAACTCAGGGCCAGGTATTGGGGTAAATTCTGAAAGGTCAGAGAAGCAGAACAAGCCACAGCCTTCCTCACCTTGCCAACTTCTCAGCTGATCTTGTTTCCTTAGACTGAAAGCCTCTGAGTCCTCAACCGAATGGATCTCAGCTGAACTGCTGCTAAAAAGCTCAAAGCTTAAAAGCCTCTAGTTTCTGGTTCTCAAGCCTTATATACCTTTCTGCTTCCTGCCATCACTTCCTGGGATTAAAGGCCTATGTCTTTCTCAAGCAAGACACAGATCTCAAGTCCTGGGATTAAAGGTGTGTACCACCATGCCTGGCTCTGTTTCCAGTGTGGCCTTGAACTCACAGAGATCTGGATGGATCTCTGCTTCCAGAATGCTAGGATTAAAGGNNTGTGTGCCACCATTTTCTGGCCTCTGTGTCTATCTAGTGGCTGTTCTGTTCTCTGACCCCAGATAAGTTTTATTAGGGTACACAATATTTTGGGGGACATAATATAATCACCACAGGCCCCCTGGCTGTAGGATCAGAATCCATCCCTGGTATATGAGCTGGCTTTTTGGAGCCCAGTACCTATGTTGGGACACCTCGCAGAGCCTTGGTTCAGGAGGAGGGGCTCGGACTTGCCTCAACTGAATGTACCAGGCTTTGCTGACTCCCCATGGGAGGCCTTACCTTGTCGGAGGAGGGAATGGGGGGCTTAGGGGAGGAAGGATGGAGGGTGGGAGGAGAGAAGAGAAGGGGATCTGTGGTTGGTATGTAAAATGAATAAAAAAATTCTTAATAAAAATATGTTCAAAAAACAAACCAATTAGCAATTTAAAAACTTTGCATAACCATAAAAATGCATACATTGAATTATTATACCTATAATATAAGAAATTTACTTCTACTTCACTCTGTACTGTGTCAGGCAAATTACTGAATTTTCATACCTCAGGTTCCTCACTGAGTAAATGTAGATGAAAATACCTGACTCTAAGTAATGTAGTGGATTAAAATAATTAATTTCCAGAAGGTGGTTGACACAATATCTGATACTCAGTAGAGGCTAGCTTCTATTATAAGAATTATTTATTTTAATTATTAAAATTATCTTTTAATTCACACTAAAGCATTAAATTCAATGACAATTTTAAAAGCATGCATAAACTAGACATGTTCAGTAGAAGGTGACTATGAAGGTTAAAGTACAACCTTGAAATCACATCAAATAAAGATCACTTATGGAGAGCAGACTATTTAACAGGTAAAAAGATAACTTGGAGTATTGCAGAAACCGTCACTACATATCAGAAAGGCTGTCATGTAGAAGAAGAGGCAGATTTGTTCTCTGAGGCTCAAGACAGTGGCTAGAAACTAAAGGAAATAAGATCTGCTTTCATAAAAATAGAAACTGTTAAAATCAACAGAACTACCACAGATGGAGTGGGCTGCCTTAGGAGCAGAGTTCAGACATTAGTTGGATGTCTGCTTTGCCAGGATTTTGAATTCAGAATTTATTAAATCATATGGTTCAGTAGGACTAAGTGATAGTTAACAATCAGTTCTTTCTAAGCACATTTTGTAGTCATTTTGGTAGTCCCTATAACACACAACCTAGAAATTGTCCGATTGAGATATACTGCCATTATCAAGGTATTAGCACTCTACAATGCAATGTTGTGATTAACCAGCTTAACTAAAAGACTAAATACTTAGGGCTGCAGAATGTCACAACCCACAGGGGAAATAACAGATCATAAATATATGAAAATTAGTTCTTCCTCCCTAAGGAACATTGAATAGAAAAATTCCCTAAGAATGGTGAACAATAAGAGATTATTTCAGCAAAGCACAGTTGTAGTTTGATATTTGTAATGTCTGGAGTTTGCAGAGAAATTTTCATATTTTATACATTTGATTAAAGGTAAATATTTAAACTGAGCAAATGAGTGAAAACTTTGGCTCGTGCTGTATACCAACGATCATTGACAGAGACACTACATTTTATAAAGAAGGAAAGTAAGGCTTAGAGTTTGTTACTAATTATGTTGTTAAAACTCTAGAGCTATTCAAAGTTACAGAGTCACTGCACAGGAGCAAAACACATGGACTTGGGGTGAAGATGGCCTGGATCTAGGTTTGAACTAAGCACACTAGGTGCATGACTACAGCAGATATAATTGCTGTCTCAGCTTCCCACTGTGTACAAGCAGAGGTGTGTATTCATGGTTCATTCCGTTGGATGGGACAAAGACCCAATATTCACTGACCGCTAGAGAACAACTTATTGTTTAAGAAAACAAGATCTCTGACACAACTATATACTAGTAACATCTTTAAGACTATTTGAATTTGTTTCTAAACATTGTGATTCATGAATGTATTTACTGTCTTCCATGGAAGAAACATGTTGTTCTTTGTGGGATCTTTAATCGCAGTACCCTGCAACCTTTCTTGAACTCCAGAGAGGTAAACCCCCTTTGTAAAAATTTTCTACAACAAAAGAATAGATGAAGACATCTAGCAGGGTGCAAAAGAAACAAACAAAAATCCACTGCTTTAGCTATCAATTATCAATGAGAGGTGCAAACAAGACAATTTGATTTGAGGGCTAGAACTGCAGATACTGCGTAATACCATGTACAAAAAAAAATTACAACAAGGATTTCAACTGGCAGTCTGAAATTTCCACGATCTGCATTGTAAATTTCCGTTCTTGCTGATTCTCTTTCCCTGCCTCTCCTGCACTGTTTGTATCTTATGTTCCTATTTTGTCAGTGTCCCTTGGTAGACACTGCATTTAAATGAAAATAGTTATAAAATGTTCACTACAAAATGTTCTGACTTCTAAGCTCTGGAATTAGAGTAAAATACACTACGCAAATTTGGTGGCAATTAACAACAACATTAAGAGAATTTACGGACTGTAACTTTCTCAAATAACAGCACTGAGAAAAATATTCTTAAAATGATACCCTTTCATCTTTAATGCTCCTGGGATTAGTCAAGCCAAATTCTTTATATGACCTCTTCTAGCATCCCTGCATCCTTCCATTACATGAGGTGGGGGACTATTTCATGAACAATTGCTAGCATAGGGAATAAATAAAATGCCTTGGATCTTCTACAAGAAGAAAGACCATGAAACCAGTAGTCTTTATTTCCCTCTCTCCATGTGTTCAATAAACATTAGCTAAAGTTCTGAAGCACTCAGCTATATTCTCCAAGTCATTTACTTCTAGCATTATTTCTAACTCACTGTAGTTTGAAGGAGCCCAAGGACAAGAGATAAAGCCCTGAACTAGTGTCTCTCTATAGTAGCTATAATTTTAAACATCTGCAATCACATTCTAGTATCTTAAACTTTTTTAGTAGCAGTCATTATTGGGAGCATATATTGAAAATATGACCCCAAATTGACAGCTAAAGGGCAGCAACCACAGGCATAGGAGGTTCAAAGTTAAAACCTGAGCTCTAGTTTCTCAGACTCATTTTCAATTTTCTGTTACTGCCTTCCCTGTCAAGTTGCTATCCATTCAGTCAAACTGGCAATAAAACAAATAAAGCATTTGCAGTATCCAGAACTTTAACAAAGCACTTCCAATCCCTCAACTCACTGATCTTCATAGCAAGAGTGGATGAGTTGATGAAGCAAAGATTATCATTTCTATTCAGGATAGGGAAATTGAGGCTAATGTAGGTGAGTGCATTTTGTACTTTCACGAGGCAGTGAACAGAAGAGCCAGACCTTAGCTCCCACTCAAATATTTTGTCCTATGATATTATCATATCATTAAATAAGCATTTGAGTGTTCATATATACAGAACACTGAGAGGAATAAATAATATAGAACATATGGGAGTTGTATATGTGTGCATCAAAATTGGAAAGAACATATTCTAAGCAGAATAAAATCCTGAAATATCATTCACTAGTGCCTATGCCCTGTGCTTAGAACTTTCCTGACACAAATGAATGTTCAGCTAGTGTACTGACTGGTTTTGTGTGTCAACCTGACACAAGCAAGAGTAGAGTCATCAGAGAGGAAGAGGCCTCAGATGATGAAATGTCTCCATGAACCAAGTGTAAGGCAGTTTTTCAATTAGTGATCAATAGGAGAGGGCCCAGCCCATTGTGGGTGGTGACATCCCTGGGCTGGTAGTCCTGGGTTTTATAAGAAAGCAAGCTGAGCAAGCCAATGGGGAGCAAGCCAGTAAGCATCCCTCCATGGCCTCTGCATCGGCTCCGCCTCCAGGTTCCTACTCTGTGTGAGTTCCTGTCCTGACTTCCTTCAATGATAAATAGCAATACAGAAGTGTAAACCAAATATGTTTCATCACAGCAATAGAAACCCAAACTACAAATAGTATTTATAAAAAATATGAATAAAGAAATTAATGAGAGATTAAAGTGCTTGCAACAGTTTTATTCTTTAAGATAGTCCTTAAAAGTCCTAGACAGTGACACTTTACAAATAGCCTTGGGATGCGGGGCAACGTCATATATCTGTAGGACACTGGGAAAGTTGTTTCACCTCTTGAATGTCCATTTAAATTCTTATTTATAAGACATTTGTTCACAGTTTGATATAGCACACTGTTGTTAAATAATAGCTATGTGACTCCAAGAGTTCTTATTATGATAAAATGACAGAAGGCATACAAAAACAACAAGAAGCTATTAAGTACTCAGTCTATGGCAGCTTTTATTTTTATTATTGGGTTTATCAAAATTCACTTTCCTGAGACACACTAGACAAGTAAACTACTGAGTTGACAGAATGAACAAAAGTAAACAAATGTCAAATTATCTTAAAGTGATAATTTGCATTTGAATCCAAGGAACCAGCTCTATTCCTATAGGACAAGTTTTGGTTTTATCTTTATCACCATTACTAGGTGTGGTCACCATTACTAGATAAAATAGATCCATCACTACGAATTAAAGGCATAAGATACTTTTATGAGGAAACATTTGACAGTAAGTATGGGAATTAAGCTTAGAGAAGAGAAGAATGAAGTATGGAAGCAACAAGCTTGAGAGCAAGCAGACAAAATGTAAGCTGTTTCCAAGGGTTGTTAAGGATAAGAGAACCTAGAATTGGTCATGATTGCCTTCTAGGAGGGAAAACGTGGAGGCTGCTTCACATTGGCGTATTTAGAATCATAAAATGAGATATAACTGCAATGTAAGTGCACACATTAAGGTAGAGGGTTAGAAGAGAGGTCACAGAGTCCTATTAAGACAGTATAAAAATGTAATGTGTTCTTTGAATATTCCTACTGCCATTACAGTGGGAGCACATTAAACTGAAGTGAACATCTGGCAACTGGCCTGGCTCCAGGACCTGTTTAGCGTAGTGTAAGCATTAATAGGAACATGTGACTTGTACAAACAAACTTTAGGAAACTTCTAAAAGTATATAAGTTGAAAGCTTGGTCTCTAGGTCACCATGAGATTTGGCAGGCAAAATAACTTTTGAGGTAATACCTAAGAAAGAAAGACAGGTTACTGCAGGCTTGCCTTTAAAAGGGATATAGAAACTGAAACCCTTAATATTTTTCTCTCTGTGTGTCTCTCCCTGTCTGTCTCTGTCTCTCTCTCTTTTTCTCTCCCTCTCCCTCTGCTTCCTGGCCACATGGTGTAGGCACCTCTCTCAATTATATGCCATGTATTAAGTACTACAGGCCCGAGAACAGCTGTCTACTAACCATGGATTGTAACTTTCAAACCTGAGTGTCAAGAGAAATCTTTTCCTTTATGGGTTGATTTATTCAAGATTGTTTTACACTAATGGGAATCTGACAACACAGCACTTAATCTGAGTACTGCTTGAATGAAGAGAAAGTATTTTTAAACACAAATGGAATTCAGTAGCATACTCTGTTTTTTCTTCATGTGGGGCAAGACAGTAAGGGTGAAAAGGAGGCATAGTAATTCCTTTGGAAGTAATTTGAATAAGAAATAAATAGCTTAATGATGATAATTATGATCCATCATAAACAGCAGTTCTTAGTTTTCTACATATTTACATGTATCTTCTCATTAAGCCTACAGAGAACTGATTGCATTATAAATATTATTTAACATTAAATGCAATTGCTGCACAAGTATGCTTTTGTTAAACATTTCATAACAACAATTCAGTTATTACTTTCACTGCACTATCAATCCTTCACTTATACACCAAGAAACCAGACAGGCTAAAGATTTTTTTCCCCAATACATTCCATTGCAAAATCTTTTTTTTAATTGAAAATAATGGTTTTTCATACAATATATTCTGATCATTATTTCCTTCGGCCCAACATTACAAAATCTTATCTGACTCACTCTGTCCTTCCAAACAGATGCATCATAAAAGCACCTGTACAGAGTTGGCAGCTTTGGAAATCTGCAGGGAAAATCAAGTCTGAAGGGTAGATAAGATAAAGTTTCCTACCATTGGAGACCATGTCATAAACTAGCCAAATCAATAATCCTCATTACTAAGGAAAAAAAGGACAAGTGCCAGGTTTCAGTGCAAGAGGAAAAGTTGTTTTACAGACAGCTTTTTAAATGTCTTTTGCTTCCTAAAGATGTTCGTGATACCAAAACAAACACATAGATGGTATATGGCATCCAATGAAAAGCTAAGAATGAGTCATTATGAAGAGATTTGGTGATAAAGAGAAATATCATGATTAGTCACACTCTAGAAACGTCTTTCTGGAAATGGGTCTCTTGGCATTGATAATTGCAAACTTTGTTTTTTTTTTTATTAAAAAGATTTTCCACTCATTTTACATACCAACCTCAGATCCCCCTCTCCTCCCTCCTCCTGCCCCATCCCTCCTCCTCAACCCACTCCCCATTCCCACCTCCTCCAAGACAAGGTCTCCCATGGAGAGTCCCCAGAGCCTGGCACACTCAGCTGAGGCAGGACAAGACCCTCCTCCCTGCACCAAGGCTGCACCAGGTGTCCCAACATAGGCACTGGGCTCCAAAAAGCCATCCTCTGCACCATCTCTGCACCAGGGATGGTCCCGATCCCACTGCCTGGGGACCCCTGAACAGTTCAAGCTAAACAACTGTCTCAAGCTTCCTGAGGGACCAGTCCAGCACCATGGGTGCTCCACAGGTATTGGTCTAGAGTTCATGCATTTCCACCAGCCTGGCTGGCCATCTCTGTACATTTTCCCTTCCTGATCTTGATGTCCCTTGTTCATAGAATCTCTCCTCTATCTTATATGGGTCATGTAAAAGTTTGCGTTTCATCCAAACTAGTGGAGACACAAACTTTTACATGACCCAAATAAGATATCTACAACTCTCAAGACTCCAATTTGGAATTTTATATTAAACAGCACTATACCAGTTTTACATAAATATTTTCATGTAAAAATAAAAATTTATTTCAAAATTAAAAACAATGAACTTTAATCTTTATATTTGAAAATTTGTTTAGTTTATGTTTAAATAGGTCCTTAAAATTGTATCTATAGAATATATTCTTCTTAGGCAAAAACTAAAATATAACTGAAAATTTTCATCTCAGTTGGCAATGTTCCCTGAAAACCCAAAGACTATCTAATAAAAACCCCAACAGCAAGCATCAGAAGCCCTCTTTTGAATTGTCAATCAGAGTTGTCCAAGAGATTTCCAAAACAATCTAGGCTATTGCTATTGCCCTTAGTTGCATCACAGGTGTGTAAGGTAAGGCCCTATTGCTGAAGACACTGTGCACTTCAGACACAGGACCCAGAGGACCTGAGTTGAATCTGGCTTCAGCCTGCTACTCCAGAACTAGATGTCATGGTACAAAAGGGCATCGCACAAGCTACCAAAGGACGGAAACAATCAATAATCCTACCCATACCTACCTATGATATCTATGAATCACATCAATGACCATGGTATGATAACCTATTAGTATGATAGTGGCATGCATACTTTGGTGGTAAGCAATAGCTCTCAAATTGGATAATTTAAAAGGAGTGAAATTATGCCTAGTATTGGAAACCTTGTCAACCACCCAGTGCTAGTGAAGTCATGGGTCTTAGAGGAGAACCTATAATCACCACTTTACTAAACCAGCATAATCCTTAACTACATTCTAAGTATTATACTTAGAGTAATAGACAGGTATCTCAATGGATAAAGGCACTTACTGCCAAGCCAGAGAACTTAAGTTTGATCCCTTGGACCCACATAGTAGAAGGAGAGACGTGATTCCTGGAAGTTGTCCTTTAACCTCCACATATGTGTGATAGCATGCATGCCAACCCCCCACGTACACACAAGTAAATAAATATAACTTTTTAAATGTTTTAAAAGATCAGCTTAGATAACATAGAAAATCCATACTCAGATATACGATACATGACACTGAAATTCAGCTTATTTGGGAAAATTAAATGACAGTCTTTCAAAACTTACACCAACTATATTAATCTCAACTTTGTAATGTTTAAAAGACAAGTGAAACACAGTACCTGAAATCTCTGTTACACACATTTTGAAAATATGAAGTAGGGTCATTTTTGCTTTTAATCCTGAAAAAATTATCTAATGTAGAGGAGCATCAGGAGAGAAGTTCTTCCTTCCCTGTACAGAGTGTGACAGACTTCCTCATCCAAGGACAGAGATTCTGAGGAGTCTCAGTTGCTGTTACTGACAATAACTCAGAAAGAATGTCTTGTCTTTTTAATACTTATTTGAATTTTTTTCTATTTTCTGCAATTTGTTGTACTCATTTGCCCTGAATTGTTCCAATGAACTGGACATAGTCCTGATCATAATTAGTTTTGAAATCAGATACTCATAAGTTCCAGCTCAGCTAAGACATCTACATCTTGACCCAAGTGACCAGTAAAAACTTGCCCTCACTTCTTAGAATTTTAGTTTCCTCATCTGTGAAATCTAATTAAGAATAGACATGTTGTTTTGGATTTTGTGTTAATTTTGTTTCTGCACTGAACTTGCACATCTGAAGTAGCCTGTGAGTAATGTCTTTCTTACTTTGTTTAAATGATCTTTATCTTTCAGCATAGGTGTGTCCAGTGTTCAAGAGAGGATTAGGCTGTAAGAAGGTTGAGTCCCTGTGTTCTTTTGTGGAAATTTTAGTGAGTGTTATTGGTTCTATCCTCAGTCTTTGGAGAGTCTGCTACTGTCTGTCTGAATATACACTATCCAAGGGTCAGCACACCTCTTTATGGCCCTTTCCTCTGCTGCCTTCCGGTGTGGTTTGTCAATTGCTTTGTGTTGAGTAAGATCTGACCCAACCAAGGTTGGGGATAGCAGATCTTGAGAAGGTTAAGTGTAGTCAAGAGTCATGTGGAAGATATGTTGTAAAATGAATCTTAAACGGTCTTATTAATTCAAAACACCAGGCCAGGTGTTGAGGTAAATTCTGAATGACCAGAGAGACAGAACAAGCCACAGCCAACCTCCTTACCTAGCCAACTCCTCAGCTGATCTTGTTTCCTCAGACTGCAGGCTTCTGAGTCCTCACCCAAATGAATCTCAGCTGAACTGCTGCTCAAAGCCTAAAAGCTTAAGAGGCTTCTAGTTTCTGGTTCTCATGCCTTATATANCTTTCTGCTTCCAGCCATTACTTCCTGGGATTAAAGGTGTGTGCCACCATGCCTGGCTGTTTCCAGTGTGGCCTTGAACTCACAGAGCTCTAGATGGATCTCTGCCTCTGGAATGCTAGGATTAAAGGCATGTGCTACCATTGCCTAACTTCTATGTTTAATCTAGTGGCTGTTCTGTTCTCTGACCCCAAATAAGTTTTATTAGGGTACACAATATTTTGGGGAACACAATATAATCACCACATTTCCCCTTTTTTGTCTAAAATAATAAAAGAAGGTTATAACTAATACAAGAAAAACTATATCCAATAAATATATACAATATATACAGTCATAATTACATTAACAATATCTAGTCCATTAACATTTGACAGATTCAGACAAAAAACTCCATTATATATATTAACAATGTCTAGTCCATTAACATTTGACAAATTCAGACAAAAAATTTTCATTATATATATTAACAATGTGCAGTCCATTAATACTTGACAAATTCAGACAAAAAATTTTCATTACTTACCCTATTTTGGTGAGTCCAAAATTTGTATGCAATAAACAAAAGTCCAATCCAATATAAAATATTTAAAACTAGTAGTTGCCTTTTAAAAGTAGATTCAATAATCTTTTTTATCTTATATCTATTTTTCTTCTTTTCCAGAGTAGATTCAATGATCTACCCTTTATCCATCATTTTTTATATCTTTTTTTTCCAGAGTAGATTCAATGATCTACCCTTTTCTATATCTTTTTTTTAAACAAGAACCCTGAATCTAATCTCCTTTGTTTAGCATTTTTTAAACCATTAACAATTAACAACTTGTAACCATCATAAACAATGACAATATCCATAACTTAAATGACCAAAAAACCACCCACCCCACCTCTTGGGAATGTGGGCGTTGTATTTTTAAAATTATTTCTTGTTGTCTGGGAGCAAAGGCATCTTTAGGGATTTCTAAAAAGAAAATTTTTGGGTTAATTGTTAAGTCCTGAGAGAGTTAGCTGTATCATTTGTTTAGTATCTGCAAAGTGCAGGGCTTGTCTCAAGTCCTTGTTTGAGTAGTCTATCAGGCTGAATCATCTCAGCTAGCTATCTCAAAATTGTCCTGAGCAGTTTGTAGTCCAAAGTCTTTGGGTGGTGTTAATCAGCTTAATGGCTTTATCATAATCCATGTGGAGTCATCGTTGTAGGATCCCGTCACCTTTTTGGAGATTTGAAAGTCACTGTTAGGCGTGGTCATGGTTTTTTGCAGATTTTTTTTTCTTTTTTTTTTTTTTTTGGTGATTGCACTGAGGTCTGTAGAGTAGACTGTTATACCTATAGGAGGTCTGTTGCAGAGATTGAGGATGGCAGATGCTACCTGCATGATGTGCACACTTTGTCCCATTCTCTGGGACTAGGATCTTCAATTGAACGGTGCTTGCTATCTGTTTATATATTTATATACCCGTACATAAATGCATGTTCATCATAGGAGCTTGTTTTTGCAGGAAATCTGGGATTAACACAGAGACCCACAACTGATCAGTATGCAGGGAATAAGAGTTTGCAGAAAGCTCAGCCTTAAATGGGACATCTATGTTGCACCTACTCCTCCCAAGGCTCAGGAATCATCATGGAAGAGAGGTAGAAAGACTGTAAGATCCAGAGGCCATGAATGACTATAGAGCAACACTATTGTCTGGACCACAGGACAATTGCTCATATGAACTGACACTGACTGTAACCACATTCACAAGAGATGCATAAAATCAGTCTAAACAAAATCCCAACACAGAGGAAGGAGGTGGTCAGGAAGTTCCACCCCAGCAGAGAACTATAAGGAAAGGGAGAGTAGAGTCTATGTTCTTCAGGGAAAAGGTCCCTGAGAGGCCACCAATTGTCCAGTAGATGGCCCTGCACCCACGCATATAACTCTGTGGGTTAAAATTAAAAAGAAGACAAAACACAAAAATCAGAAGTAATAGTAATAGTGGTGATAGGGAAAAAATGGAGGGGGATGAGGGATGGACTTGATCAAAATATATTACATACATGTATGAAATTCTCAACCAATAAAAAAGACTAGTACTCATCAATGAGTTTACTGAAAGGATTAAACCAGACAATGAAAGTTAAGTGCTTAGTGCAGTAATTTGTGAAAACACTAAATGAATGGGGATTACATTTCTGACTAAAGAGACTTTGCAATTTACAGGAAAGAGAAAAAAATGAAATCCAATAAGGTATAGCATATTGAAGTTGTTTGGAACCAGACCTTGTAATGACATAGAGCCAATAATTCCTACATACATAGAGAGTTCTACTAAAGTTATCACAACCTGGACAAAAGTGAACAATGGGATAAGAAGCTTATACTGACTGTTTTGTGCATTGCTTTGACTGCAAAAGGCAAAAGAACAGTTCTGTCATGGACCAGATACTGTGCATAGTTTATTACCAGTTTTCTCATTTTTATACCTCTATATCTTTCTAAACATCTGTTTTCTCATGTTTATATATGTACCTCTATAGGTGATTGATAAATTATAGATAGATGATAGATAGATAGATAGATAGATAGATAGATAGATAGATAGATAGATAGATAGATAGACCAAGTATATACCCATATATCTAATCATCCTTTCAGTTGAGAGGGTTATAACACAAAGATACCTAGTAGCAAAGCACTACTTCTAATGCTCAGGTCTTAATTTCTAATACTAGTGTCTGGTAAGTGGAACTATGGTTCCTTGGAGAAATGGGTAATTTCAGGAGTGAGATTGGAAATACACAAGATGAGCCTCAATCATAGTATAATGCCTTAAATTAAGTATGAAAGGAAAAAAGAAAAAAACATAATGATGGGAATAAACAAGGAGTTTCAGGAGCTAATCTAATATATTACTAATTGCCCAATGTAGAATTAAATCTGCATCAAAATATGGAAAGTGGGATGATAAGATGGCATAGCTGGTATAGGTATGAGTCGCCAAGCCTCATGAGCTGAGTTCAAATCCCAGACCCACATGACAAAAAGAGAGAACTGATTCCCACAAATCGTTCTCTGAAACACATGCACACACTCACACAAGTACAAACACACACACATACAGATAGACACAATCAATCAATATAATAAACACTTAATAAAAATAGTATTAAGTAATAATCTTAAGTATAAAATAAGAAATGATGTGTCCATATTTATATATTAATCAAATACATAAATAAACAAAAAGAGAAGAATAGAACTACCCCCTGAAGATTCTGAGTAATTCATACATATATATATATATGAATTCATATATATATTCCATATATTAAACACAAATTTCTACTATTTAAGAATAGAGAGCTATATGCTTCCTTTCCAAAGACTAAAGCATAGAAAATGTGTAATTTTACAGTGGAGAAGTTTCAAACATATCACCTGAGCAATTGAGATGAATGCTAACAACATAAGTTAAGATGTTACGATATGATGGGTTCTTTACCTCTCTAGTCCTCCTTCGAAAATGCCATTCCTTTGGGGGATTATCATGAAAACATCAGAAAAAAATCTATTATATGGATTTCCTACAAAATTCGATGGATTTTTCAACACTCTTCAGGTCTGTCACGGTGATAACAATAGGGAAAGTATGAGATACTGCCATAGACAAGAGAGGTGTAAAGGAACACACTGAATGTAATGTGGGATCCTGGATGGAATTCGGAAATGGGAGAAAAAGAAATTATGAACATAAACAGCAATTTGAATAATGGAATTGCTTTAGCTAATAATAATAATTAATAACATATTAGCATTAGCTTTTGAGTTGTACAAAACATAATGACAATGTCAGACGTTAATAATAAGATCACTAAAATAGTGTGTATGGTAAGCAGGAGCGCTCTGTACTATTTTTATACAAGTATCGATGAAACAGTTCTAAAATTTGTTTTAAGTATCTAAGATCTACAATAGATGACTGAATAAGTTTCAAGATCAACTGAGAACAAGAAGTCTACATGCTAACAACTGGATGTAGGTAAGTCTGAATACTGAAGTTTGAGAAACACTGCTGATAGTTTGTATATACTTCCCAAGGATAGTGGCTAACTGATGAAAGTACAAAGTACTGATCTGGGGAGTGGCCTGTTGACAAATTACTCATGGAAGCACAAAAGAGCGAGCCTTGGAGAAAATCCCATTCCTGCAGCCCAGGGTCTGGCAGCTTAACATGCCAAGATATGTCATAAATTACATCACAAACTGATGCTAAAGGATGAGTGGGCTTGGGAATGTGGTTAATTATAATACTGAAAAGGTTATACATAATTCTCTACTCATTAAGTATGGGCTAAATGCAGTGACTTCCTTCCAAAGGGCATAGTATGGGAATGAGGAAAGGAGTAACTTCACAGTGCAGGAATTTGATAAATACCACTTCAGCCAGGTTATGAAGACTAAGGTCAACAGTAGTAAGTCATTCTCTCCAGAGAACAGAAAATGTAGCATTACAATATATGATGTAAACTCGAGCAAATTTTGTCTACTGCATTCCATTTACATGAGTTATAGCTATAGCAGGGCTGACCACAGTGTAAACCAGATATGCTTAATTTTCGATTTACAAATATACTTCAGTAATTATCACTATCTTGAATGTATTTGAAAGCTAATGCTCAGATACATTTGTCCATTTTATCTATGAATCAAGTTCTTACACTTCTTTACTTGAAGGATTCCATTTTTTGTGACAATTAAGAAACATTGATCTAGTGGACATCCTGAAATTAAGGCCAGGATGATGCAAAAGTTGAGCTATCTTCCTATGATCAACAACGTAATTCATATTCATGCAATGTGCATTTTAGACAACTCGGCTGGAAAATTAAGGTGATATGTGGGACCTTGATCCCACATTAGGATACATGTGCCACTTTAGACACTTAATATGCACAAACAAGAAATTTTAAAATATATATCAACTAGAAGAAAATAGTATTCAGTTAACATAACCATTCAGTATATTACCTGATTTTGGCAAACCATTTATCCAATGCATTCATTTATTTGCTAGGTCTTTATGCATATAATTGTCTTTGATATCCCAGAAAGTTAATGTAATAATGTAAGTGACTATGAGATTCTGGAACTTGTTTTGCACACTGAGAGTTAGAAAGTAGATAGTACAGATGCTGGTGGGAATGACAATCTGCAGACCTGTTAAAAAGCAATTTGACAGCAAGCATTGAGAGTCTGAAAAAATGGCTTTCTCAGCTGCGAATCTATCCTAAGGGCTGAATATGTTTGTTGCAGAATAATTGGTTGCTAATGAAAAAAGCAAGCAAAGAAAAAAGAACTTCAATTTACTTAACCAAGAGAATTTAAGACAAAAACAAAAATAACTGTGAAGGAAATGTATGCAGTCATTAAAATGCTTATGAAGCAGTTTCATTGAGTGTTAAGTTTAAAAAGGATATACAAAATTGTATATGATACATCATTATGCATACATATATATACATCATTATAATGAAGAGAATTATATCTAACAAAAAGGCTAGACGAATATACAAGATTTACAAGAATTACCTTGTTATTTTTTTCTGTACTTTGAAAAATATTCTAGCCAGCATGTTAATGTGGCTAATGTCTAAGTGGACTATTTGTCTAATTAACTGCCTTTTCTGAGAGCCACCAGTGTAACAGTGGAGAGCCCTCGAACTTAGCAAAGATCCACTAAGGAAGGGTCTAACTGATATTGCTGACTATATGAAACTTTCAGGAACAAACTACCATCCAGGCCCATTGATTCACGGGAGCAAAGTTGGTTGGTTAGTTTGGGTGCTGTTGACACTTTGATTGCCTGAATCTCAACTATTATTAACAGATTATCAAGAGGCTGACAAATTTTTCTTGTAAGGAGACAATGAACATAGATAGATTCCAGCAGCTTAATGCTGAGACAGCAAAAGCAGTATCAGTAAGGAGTGACCTTCACACATCACTTGACATTCACTACCACACAAAACTGCATAGGCTGAATGAAAGATAACACAGGCAGCAGGCTTCTTCATTGCTGAGGAGTGTGATCTCTTTCAGTTAAGTGGTTTTATAAGTTTTCATCTGTTCCTGAAAGACAAGGTGGTGAGACAGAATGTCCCATGCCTCCCTGCACCCAAGAACACAGGTGAAAAGGATGAGACATAGGCTTCTAGCAATCTTTTGCAAGGTAGAGGCAGATTAGAAGTGCTTTACACAGCTCCTCTTAAGGCCCCTACTTTGCTGTCTTTCTAGGATGATACTGGAGGTTTGCCCTAAGAGGCAGGCCAAACTCCATCCAAGCCTTACCCATGTAGACTATGTGAGGACATGCAACGTTGCCAGAGTGCCAGCACAGAGATGCTTTATTAGACATTGGCCCTACATTCTTTCACTTTTTGAAGTGATCATATATTATATTGTCACCCAAAGATAACCAGCAATATCAGAAGTAGGTAATTACCAGTTTTGTACCACACACAAAAATCATTACACACATGGGTACTCTTATTTAAAGATGGAAAGAATAAATGGAGAAATACAAACCAATTTCACTATTACAAATGTAGATTTATATATACTAATATAATGTAGATTTGTGCTATTATAAAAAATGTGTATTTTAGAACTTAACAAAGAATTCTGAGGTTTGCATAGACTAACAGCTTATAAAAATTGGTTAAGCAGGCAAAAAGAAAATAGGTAGGACTCGTATTTTAATATACTTATATGAATTTTAAAGACAAAACAAAATTTATAAAACTGATGAAGAATTACACTTGTTAATAACTGGAACATATTGCAAAAATCAAGAAACTGGGCCATGTTTCTTCATGAGAATGAAAAAAATACATCAAAATGATAATGCCTACTTCACTACACTAGTAATCTTCACTGTCAACTGAAAGATCTAAGACTCAGTAAGGTTAACTTACAACAACCCTAGTGCCATGGCATGAGTTTAGAGCTAGCACTGTGTCTGCCAGTAGACAGCATATCCTAAGTCCACAGGAGGGCAGTGATCATAGCCTTTCTAGGAATCCCTGGAGTATATAAACCTATGCTTTCCCTGCAACTCTGGAAGTAAGTAATTCTGCAAATAAGCTTAGTTAATGACCACAGGTGAATAAGAGCTCATTTAAAATTTAAGGGAGCTTTCATACAGACAAAATAATGTCCTACTGAGCATCTACAGAAAAGGGGGTAGCAATTAATATAGTTCTTTGATGATCCAAAGGCATGTTGTGACCTAAATTCAGAGACGATGTTTTTTTATTTAGTAACTATACTCTTTATTTCACTCATGTTTGGTTACAGCTGCTAATTACAAGTGGCAAAACTAAAAATGCTCACATCCTTGAACTTGTAACCTAACTTGTAGGATTTTACATATAGAAATTGAAGTGAATATGTAAGTACATATGGAAATGGGTGATTTATAGAGTGCTATTTTAGAAAACAAATATAAATACTTCAGCAATAATCACTAATCACAATATCTAACAAATTCATTACAAAGCTAGTTTTTATTTTTATCATAATTAAATTTGAAGTGTTGTGAAGGCAGATGGCTCAAAGTGTGCTACAGCACATGAAAGAGAAGCACTAGAGTTCTATCATGTAGAAACCCAAACGTCAATACAGGCTTTTGTGTCATAGTCACAGAGGGCTGCCATATTTTTAGGGGATCAGCCTTACAAAACTTTATTCAAATGCAAAGCAATAAGCATGTGAGTGTCACACTGTACGCATGACCCACAGAGTCTTTGGTCAGTCCACGCTGAACAGAGACCCTAACTATCACTAATGACAATTCCCAGGAAGGAATGCCTTTTTTATTTGACTCTTAGGGATGGCACTCTAACACTGTCAATTATTTCTTAGAAACTTGTTATACCCATTTCCCTTGAATCAGACGTTGAACACAACACTTACAAGTATTGGCTATTTGTCCCTCTCTGCTTTGCAAATCTCCTTTGGTAAGGACACTTATCAGGTTGGATAGAGCACACCTAAAGGATCTCATATTTAATTATTTTCCTTGTTTCTAAATAGTCATATTCTGAATTACTGAGGTAAAGTGCTTTCCAATCAGGGTGGAATTAACTAATTAATACGTAAAAGTTTTTTTGTAAAGGATGGGGAAGAACTTAAGGCAGCAATTGTAGACTAGTCTTTCAAGAAATTTTTCCTATCAAGAAGAAAAACAAACAGTGCAGGAGCAATGGGCGTGTGAAATCATTAATGATATTGGTAATTCATTTCACTAGGATGGAAGAGAGAGCAGGTTACAGTTATAAGAAATATCCAAAGGAAATAGAAAAATTAATGACACAAGAAAGGAAGCGGATTACAATAAGGAAATCTTGAGTTGATGGTGATGGATAGAATAGAATGCTTTAGCAGGAGTGTGAACGATCACCCACAGTAATGGGACAGAGCAGTATGACATAGAAACTAACTGTTAGGAAGATAGGGTGCTGGAGGTGAGAGGGAATCTCTTCACATTACTTCAAGTTTCTCACACAAGTTTAAAGTGACTGAATGGACATTTGAGTTTTGTTTTTATTGATTTGCTTTTAGTCTTTCTTCTTTTCTTTTCTTTTTTTAAAGAAAATATTCTTCTAGATAGCCCTGGCTGAGCTGGAATTCACTGTGTCGACCAGGCTGGACTTGAACTCACAATAATCCTGCTGACTCCGTTTCCTCAGCACTGGAACTGCAAATGTGTGCTACCACACTGATATTCAAGTTTTGAAAAGTGAAAGGCCATGGAATAATGTGAATAGAATTGGAAAATTTAGCTTAACTGCCAAGCAGCCTTAAGAACTCACTTGATGTTAGTGATCTTGAATTTAAAGTGAGTTTCTGCAGCTGTGTTTAAGTTAATGAGCCTTAGGACTTGGTGAAATTGATACTATTATGAATAGAGAAGCAAGAGGATTGATGATAATAAGATGAAGTAAATTCAATGAAGGATTATGGGCTGCAAGCCCACAGCAGAGAGAAATGAGCATAGAAGTGGGAGCAAGAGAGATGAGAAATATTGGAGGACACCATGAGCTAAGATAGTTGCTTTGTATAAGGATAGCAGGAATGAATTGGTGAACATATTCCATGTTTGAACTAGGGATGTTCAAGGTTGATAATAATGGTAACATCAGGAATGCCCACAGGAACAAATATCAAAGCTGATAAAGAAAAAAAAAAACATTAAATAAAAGGTCATGGAATTCAAGCCAGGATGTTGGATGGATATTTATATCACCAAGAATTTCAAAATGAATCATACTAACAAGATTGATAACACACCATGAAGTAAAACACTGTCAATGGTTAAGAAGGAATATATTAAAGAAGGTTCCCTAAACAAACAGGGATAATGATATATAGATATCTCTCTCTTTGTCTCTCTGTCTCTCTGTCTCTGTCTCTCTCTCTCTCTCTCTCTCTCTCTCTCTCTCTCTCTCTCTCTCTCTCTCTCTCTCTCTCTCTCTCTCACACACACACACACACACACACACACACACACACACACATAGAAATGCCAAACTAGCTCATGCAATTATGGAAACAGATGAGATCTGAAATCTGCAGACTTAGGAAAGCTGATGTTGCTTTTTCAGTTCAAGCTGAACCAGGAAGATCCAGAAGGAACAATGCATGACTTTAGAAGGGCAGCACAATCAACACACAGGAAAACAGTAGTGCATTAATTTCAGCACAAAGGCACGAGGAAATGCATGCTCCAGCCTAATGGCAGTCACACAAGAACACTCTCCTTTTACTCAGTGATAGTCAGCCTTTTGGTTCTATTCAGACCTGCACTCGATTCAGTGATTCCACTCACATTTTCGAGAGTAATCTGCATTACTACATCTACTGAGTTAAAAATTAGTCTTGTCCTGGAATATCCTTCTAAAAATGCATACAATAATGTTTAATCAAACAGCTAGATACTCCACAGCTCAACCAAGTTTTCACGTAAATGTAACAATCACAAGGGATAACATTAAGTATAATTAATCTAATGACATAAAATTCCAAGCTTGGAAGCAGAAGAAAGGTGAGTCAGCTGTAGAGTACCTTCCTACCTCAAGGAACACCTGTAGTTGGAGTGTGGCAGAAAAAAAGTACCATTTTATTTTATTTTTAAATTCTTTTGCTCTCAGTTGGCTTTATTTTTTCATTCTATTTTTTTATTTTTTAAAAATTATTATTATTTTTAATATTTATATTTATTATTTAATATAATTTAATAATATATGATAATTATTATATATAATAATTATAATTATTTAATATAAATTTATTATTTACATTATTATTAAGATTTAATGTACAACTGCAGGAGAGATAATATACAGATAGTTTGAACATAAATAGAGGTACAAATTCTTATCCTAATAGTGAAATGTTTCACTAAAGCATGCCCAGTGACTGGGCAAAACCCAAACTTATTTTATGCTACAGTCATCCTAGGGTCCTTCCTGCTAGGTAGCCTCCCTGGATCTGTGGGTTGAAGAGTGATTGTCCTTTGTTTTATATCTGGTATCCACCTATTAGTGAGTACATACCATGTTTGTCTTTCTGAGTCTGGGTTACCTCACTCAGGATATTTTCTAGTTCCATCCATTTGCCTGCAAATTTCATATGGCCATTGTTTTTCTCTGCTGAGTAGTACTCCATTGTGTATATGTACCACATTTTCTTAATCCATTCTTCATTTGACAGGCATCTAGGTTGTTTC
>LZPO01068923.1:832068-850225 GCA_001675575.1 Neotoma lepida
AAACAATCCACAAAACAAACTACTCAACAAAATAAAGTTCAACAAAGTTGCAGGATTCAAGATCTGTAAAGAAAGACCAATAGTATTTTTGTGTACAATGAGAGAGCTGAAATTCAGTGTTTACAATTCTACAATGTCAATAGAAATTTTGAAAGCATAAACATATACATTTGAAATCTACAAAATATGATTGAAACAGGTTACAGAAGACCTGAAGTAAAAAGGAAAATATTCTGTTTCATAAGTTTGAACATAGAGCCTTGTGGAGATGGCACTGTTTCCTAAACTGAGCTACAGAAAGTGCAATTCCTATCAAAACCTGCTTGTTTCTTCTGAGTAAGTTGATGAACTGAAGAAAAGATTCACATGAAAATGGGAAAGACCTTAAACATCTTTAATAGTCTTTAAAGGAGAATGAAGCTTGAGGACTCATGCCCACTCAATTTCAAAATTTAGCCTAAATTGAAATTATAGAAATAAACCTATATATTCATGGTCAACTGATTTTCAGTAACAATGCCAAAATAATTCAACAGGAGTATGACTATTTTTCAATAAATAATAGTAGGACAATTGAATCACCACATGCAGAAAAAAATGGAGTTGAATTGCTTCCTTACAACCACATACAAAAATTACCTTAAATAAGATCAATTAACATGAGATCTAAAACTGTAAACTACAGAAAAGAACCATGAACACATAGGTATAGAACATGAAATCTAAACTTAGTTCTAATTTGCATGATCCTGGCTTAGACAATGATTTCTCAAATATGATACTAAGCAGTATGTGCAGTGAAAGAAAAATATACAAAATTTTGAAATAAGTTGTTTGTATATCAAAAGACACCATGAATAGTGTGAAGAGATATCCATTAAATTGGAGAAACATTTTGTACGTTATATGTACGATAAAGATCTATTACCCACAATATATAAAATGTTCTTGTAACAATAAATCATAGTAATTGTCTTAGGATGGGCATTTATCTACAAAAAAGGAATCGACCAATAAACACATGACAAAATGTCACAATAAGCAATCCTGAGGAAATGGAAACCAAAATGATAAAGATGTATCACTGTATAGCTACCAGGACAAACATGAAAAACAAAGACAAAAACATGCATGGTTGCTTTAGTCTATAATCCCAGCTCCCTGGGAGAAGCTAAGACAAGGGGATCACTGCAAGTTGAGAGCTAGGAGTTCAGCTGAGGCACATAGAGCCTCACTCAAAAGAAAACAAAAACAAAATGCAAATAATAAAAGATTTCGCTAAGAATGTGAAGGAACTGAAAAATCTACACCCCATTATTAAGAATATAAATAGTTACAGCCTCTTTGACAGACAATGTAAAGAAAGTTGCATTAATTTACTAGAAGTATTCAGAAAAACCAAAATTGGAGCCAACCCAAATGAACATAGATTGATGAATGCAAAAACAGTACAACCACAATGTAGAATATTATTCAGTCATAAAAAAGAATTAAGTAATGATAAATGCTATGACACAAGAAAACCTTGAAAACGCTCAATAAATGAAATAAATAAATCACAAAAGGGCATGCAATCTATTATTTTATTTATAAGAAATCTACAAAATTAGATTAGTCATTCTCAAGAGGGGATGAATGGAGAGAGAATAATGAAGATTAATCACTGAGTGCAGAGGTTTTTTTGTTTTGGTTTTTAGAATGGTGAAAATGTTCTCAAATCCATGGTTATCATCACATAACTTAGTGAAAGCATTAGAAAGCACTAGATTGTACAAATAAAAGGATAAAGGATAAATGTTGAAGTATGTAAATAATATCTAAATTAAAAAATTCAATTTGAAAAGGAAGTTATCCCGGAATTTTTCTCCAACTTAATCCGGCTTCTGTCAAGATACTACTGTTACCATAAGTAAGGCTAGAATGGAGAAAATTCAGAATCACACAAATATCTCCAGGCACTTATTTTCAGGGCTTCCCTGCTGTTAAATGACAGAAAGACTTTCACTGGTTTGCAAATAGCAATACTTCAGCTAGCAGAAAAGGAATTGAAGGCTAAAAGGAAGTGGGAAACTTCCACAAGGCATTATTTTCAAAGGTAACACAGAATTGTAAACTCAGCACTGGATTTGAGCTGGGAATTTCTGGCCCAGATTCAGACATGGCAAGATGATAAGAAGCACTAAGTCTTAATATCTTAATTTTCAAAATGTTAATAACAATATTTCCTTTCCAAGTTATTAAACCAAATAAGAAACATCATGAATGTGATGAATTTGAAATATCTGTTTGAATTTGAACTGCCAGTTTGAAATACCTTTACATGTGAATCCCTAATCTCTCCCCTGACCTTCTCCATGGTATCACTGTGCTTATTTTAAAGTACTAACTATGGTAGCCTAATATTTTAAAGTACTAACTATGGTAGTCTAAATCTCCCATTACTAGTGTCTTTCTACCAGGACACTAAAATCTATCACTGTTACCAATTTTGTATTTCTACTTAGCTAAACAATAATACACTGGAGAAAAGATAAATGGAGCTATCATTTACTGACAATTAAGACATTTAGTAGATTTTTCTCATAATGGTCTTGAAATATAATTATTCCCAAGATATATTTACAGACATCTAGGATCAGAGAAGTAAACTGAGGTTGCCTTAGCTAACCATAGTATCCCTATGGTAAAAAGCACAACAAGGACAAAATTCTTTTGGATCATCAAGCCATTCTTAATGAACGAAACCATTCTGCAAATAGTCTATTGTCAGCTCACAACAAGCCATGCTTTTCTTATGCACTTATCTATGCACTTTTTTCCTGTCTTTTCTAACACAGGAGAATTGCTATGCTGCTGAAGTTGGACTCAAACTTGCATTCCTATTACTTCAGCCTCTTTCACCAGTATCTAGAACTCCAGACATGCATCATTATGCCCAACCTTCTCTGTCTTTTCTAACATTCAATATTTAGATACTTGTTTAATCTTTCTATGCTTTATTCCAGTAAGTCAGAGATTTCTTTGTTCTACATTAATCAGGTCTTGTACATATACAAGTTCTCTTCCCCACAGATGACCAAAAATCTATTCTATTTTTTCTTTTTGCTACACAGGGGGATACAAATTTTATTCTAAAACTGATAAGAAACTATTGACTTCGCTTTTGGAAACACATACACACAGCTGTTGGTGAGAAAGCAATCTAAGATATTGACATTTTGCTGCTTATTATTTGAGTTCTTGCATCCCCAGAGGTGAGTCTTTTTCAATCCATCTCAATCTGTACTTCCCAGTAACACAGACTACTTTATGTTATTTAGATATCAAAACTACTGACCAACAGAGGTAAAAACAGCAAGGACTCCAGAAAATATTGTCAGGAATTATTCAGATTCATCCAGGTCTATCATGGACAGGAAAGTGCTGTTGAAATAATCCGTTTAATGCTTTAAAAGGTCAGGAGCAAGCCAATTATCAAGCCTGTTTCATATGTACAAAACATGAAGAATGACTGTTCCAGCCAACAGTATTGAGTTATTTCTACCACAGGGAACGCTGCTGGGGACTGGCCTGAAAAGCATAGAAGGCTGATATCTAACTCCCCTTACTGAGAAAGTAGTGTCTTAGTCACTGCTCTATTGCTGTGAAGAGACACCATGACCACAACTCTTATCAAAGAAAGCATTTAACTGGGGGCTTACTTACAATTCCGGAGGTTTAGTCCATTATCATTACGTTAGGGAGCATGGAGGTAGGCAGGTGTCCTGCTGGGGAAGTAGCTGAGAGCTACATTCTAATACACAAGCAGAGGAGAGAGATACACACTGGGCCTGGTGTGAGCATTTTGAAAATTCCAAGGCTGCCCCTAGTGACAAACATCCTCCAACAAGGCCATGCCTACTCCAACAAGGCTATATCTCCTAATTGTTCTTAAACAATTCCATTTCCTGGTGATTAAGCATTCAAATATGTGAGCCTATGGGGATCATTCTTATTCAAACCACTGCAAGTAGCAAACCTAGCAAATAATACCACACTGTAAAGGTTCCAGAAACATGACCATACAGGTGAAGGGGACAGTAGAAAAAGGAGAAATAAAACTCCCTAGGGGAAAAAAATGTTTTCAAGAAAGAAATATAACCTATTCTACTGTCATTATATCATATTGTTAAAAGAGAAAAGCAAACACATGAGACTCAGAAAAAGTCAGGAGTAAACAGAAGAGATTATGAACTAGTATCACTTGGTTAAACACACACACACACACACACACACACACACAGAGAGAGAGAACTCATAAAATGGAAAAGCCTAATTGTGAGAATAGTAGAAAATCTTGAAAACATTTTAAAGAATACATGAACAAGGTTGAGAAGTACATGTGGATTGAAATTGAAGGAGCTATAACAGATATCAAAGACATTCAGGATGTTATAAGGAAATACTGAAAAAGTTTATACTTCATATTAAATTCCGAAATATAAAAGTGGATAAATTTCTAGATTCAGCCAAACCACCAAAATTAAACCTAGAAGTCAACAACTTAGATCCATTATAAACGATGAGAATGAAACAGTAATAAAAAGCATTACAAGTAAAAAAAAAAAGACCAAATGAATTCACAAAAGAATTCTTCCAGATTTTCAGAGATCTACAGTCAATCCTTGTTAAACTATCCCAAATAATAGATACAGAAGGAGCTCTCCCAAATTCCTTCTATGAAACCAGTATCACTTTAATGTCAAAACCAAGAAAAGACACACACAAAAAATTATAGACTAATATCCCTGATGAACATACATTCAAAAATCCTCAATAAAATATTTGCAAACAGAATGCAGACATATAGCAAAAAGATTATTCAACATGACCAAACTGGCTTTATGCTAAATATATATGTGTATTTGTGTGTGTGTGTGCGTGTGTGTGAGAGAGAGAGAGAGAGAGAGAGAGAGAGAGAGAGAGAGAGAGAGAGAGAGAGAGAGAGAGAGAGAGAGAGAGAGAGAAACAGAGGCAGAGAGAGAATCAGAGAGAAAGGAGGCCATGAATTGGAAAGAAATCATGAAGGAGTCTTTGAGAGGATTTGGAGGGAGGAAAGGGAAGGGAAAATGATGTAATTATAATTTTAAAAAATAAAAGAAGTAATTGCTACAAACTTAAGAGGAGAAATATTAGGACACCCTCAGACTTCTACAAAATTGCAATGTTAACAGGTTACCAGGAGCAATGAAAGCAAGGAGACTTTAACAATATACTTTTGGCAGCCAAAGAAATCCTAAGGAAAACAGTAATGTCTGAGTTAACATCATATCTGATTTTGATTTCTAGTACAGAACCATAGGAACAGAAACAACCTGATACTAGCACAAAAACAGTTACATAGAATGGGATAGGCTAGAGTATGGGCTCCTCCTCGGCTACACAACTGAAGATCGTTATTGCCCTTCTCCCAGAACCTATCAGAAACCAGTAGTTCAGTAGGGAGGGGTAGGACCCCATAGGACACTCCCTGATTCAGAACTCAGTGGTCATAGTCTAGTCCTGTGCAGGCCCACTGCAGAGAGCCACAGCTTCTGTGATGTCATGAGAGCATTGGCTGTGACATTCCCAGAAGAAAGCATTTCACAGCCCTTTCTGCTGTCTGGCTCTTATTTTCTTCTTGTCCCCTCTTCCAAAATGTTCCTTGAGCTTTAGAGGAGATGGCATCAATTTCATATTTAAGGCTAAGTACTCAGCTGTCATTTATTCTCAGCACCTTGAGCAGTCAAGCACTTCTACATTCACCACTATTCATTGTAAAGACAGCCTTTACAGATTTAGGCTGGGAGTAGCATTTGTCTATAGGCATAAGCAAAAATTTCGAAAAGTAGTTGATGCCATGACATTGCAGCTAAAAAACAGTATTAAAATTCCCTTTACAGCCTAAGACTTTCTCAGCCATGAGTTTTCACCAGATTATAGTCTTGCCTCTGAAATGGGCCTTAAATTGAATCAGAGAATTATTGGTTAGCCTCATAATAATTGCACCACTACTGCACCAGTGAGTACATCCTGCAAGTTGATATTATGGATAATAGCGTTTACCCCGATGCCTTTTCTGCTCAAGCTACTTGTATAGCACATTCTAGTCCTAGGAAAGCTATCCAGCAGGGAGGGAGATTTCAGATCAGTTCCAGGTTAATTCCTCTATACCTTGTAACCAAAGTATGTGAAGTCTTTGGAAATGGGATCTTATCAAGTAGTTTTGGTAGGCAACCAAGAAGAGTGGCAAGATCTTACATTGCTGGGAGGGGGGCTCTCTGATATATTCCTCACCATCAATTCATGAGGAAGTATTTTACACCTGGTACTGGACTATCTATCTATCTATCTATCTATCTATCTATCTATCTATCTATCTGTCTGTCTATCTATCTATCTATCTATCTATCTATCTATCTATCTATCTATCTANNNTTCCCCATCCACCCACACCCATCCTTACTAATCCTATCCAAACTTTCCCCCTTCTGCCTTCATATCACATATGTTAGTCTATGCCCTCCTTTAAGGAACTCCTCATCACAATGGTCACTTTCTAGTTTTCTTCTACAGGTACTTAAAGTTAAACATATAGTGTAAAGAGCTGAAGCTAAGAACTATATGAGAAAAAACACAGAATATTTATCTTCCTGAGCCCATTACCTTGCTCAGTATAATTTTTCTCTATTTCCACACATTTACCTGAAAATTTTATAATTTCATGTTTCTTCATAGGTAAATGAATTTCCATGGTGTATATGTACCATATTTCCCTTATCCAGTCATCAGTTGATGATAGAAATTTAGGCTGATTCTATTTCTTGACTTTTGTAAACAGAACAGCAATGAACATATTTGAGCAAGTTTCCTTTGGAAATATTCCCAAGATTGGTACATCTGGGTTAAATTGTAGTTCAGTTTCTAGCTTTTTGAGGAATGTCACACTGATTTCAACAGTGGTTGCACTAGTATACACTCCCACCCGCACTGAATATGAGTTCCTCTGTCAACAAATCATTGCCAGCATCTGTCATCATTTGTTTGTTTGATGAAAGCCATTTTGTATAGGATGAGATGGAATCTCAATGTATTTTTAATTTATCTTTCCACTATGTCTACTGATGTTGAACACTTTAGAAAATTAGCCATTTGTATTGCTTCTTTTGAGAATTCTCTGTTCAAATCAATGGGCTATGTTTGATTGGTTGTTTTCATGGTGGTTCATTTTTGTGTAATCTAGATATTAATTTTTCAGAGATATAGCTGGCAAATATTTAATCCCATTCTTTGGACTTCCTCTTCATGTGATTGATGGTTTACTTTGGCATACAGAAATTTTTAGACTCATGAGATCCCATTCATTAATTTTTGGTCTTACTCCTGGTGCTATTGAAGCCCTATTCAGAAAATCTCCGCCTGTGTCTATGTATTGAAGTGCACTTGTTATTTTTTTCTTTTGGCAGTATCAAAATATCTGGTCTTATTTTGAGGACTTTGATCCATTTTGGAGTTGATTTTGTGCAAAATGAAAGGTAATAATCTAGTTTCATTCTACTACATGTTCATATCCAATTTTCTAGCACCATTTGATGAAGATGCAAGACAACCTCTTCAACAAATAGAGCTGAGAAAATTGGAAATCCACATATAAAATAAGTTATATGTTTTTTCTCATCAAGCAAAAATAATAAATCCAAGTCAATCAGAGACTTTAACTTAAGATATGGAACTCTGAAGCTGTCAGCGGAAAAAAATAAGGAAAACACCTTAAGGCATAGGCATATAAAAGGATTTTCTGAATAGGACTTCAGTCACTCAGGAAATAAGGCTAACCATGAACAGATGAGAAGTTAAAAAATTTTAAAGTACCAATATATTAAAGAAAATTGTGTATTAGATGAAGAGACAGGCTGTAGAATGGGAGAAACATCTTTGCCAAGTTATCAATAGGCTAATAAAATTACCAGTCAACAAAAGAGGAAATACAAAAGACCAATAAACATGAAAAAAACTCCAACCTCACTAACTACCAAAAATGCAAATGAAAACTACGTTGAAATACTACCTTACTAAAATCAGAATATCAGTCACTAAGAAAACAGGTAATAAGTGGTGGTAGATGTGGACAATAGGGACCTCATACACAGCTGCTGGGAATGTATACTAGTTCAACCTTTATGAAATCTCTATGGAGATTTCTAAAAGCAAAATACTAGATTTCATATGTCCCAGCATATGAAAGAGTTCAAAATAAATTTAAAAAATAAAGTGAGTTTAACCCACCAACTTTGTGTAATCTTGTCATTCACAGTCTGAATATTGGTGAAAGCAAATCTCAGGAGTTTTTATAACTAAGAAATAATTAAAATAAAAGCAAGGTAACAAAAGAGAAAACTTGAAGAAATGGACATAGTATTAATCAGTTAATACATTTATCAGGTATATCAAGATTGAAACAATGTGAAGATTATAGTCATTAAAAATGAAATCATTTAAATGCCGACAGAAGTGATAGGTCTTGCAAAGATGACAAGGAAAGAGCAATTGTATACATGTTGAGTACTTCAGCTTTCATGGCTAAGGATAAAAATGAAACATTCATGTCTAGTAATAACAGAATATTCACTACTGGAGGGTAGCAACCTTAGGAAAAATAATCTGAGGAACTAAATTTGGCAGTACAGTAATGGGACAGCAGAAAAAAATGGAAATTACTAAACCTTTTCACAACAGCTTGAGACACCATGGAGAAGTCTAAAAAGCTAATGACATACTGATATATATATCAAGTTCACTCATAAAGACTTTTATAAAACTTACAGGAAAAAATGGACAAAGATATGAAAAGTATATAGCAAATACTGAATACAGGAAATTCACGGAACAAATGACTTGGGAAAAAAAAAAGGTGAGAAGAACAATTATTAAATCACCAGGTTGTGAGAATAAATGTACTCATATTTTTAGGATCCTAACTCAAACAAATGCCAAAAAAATGTTTGACACACTGACAATATTAAAACATAGATTGACAAATAAATGCCAGGGTGTTCCTAATTTTAACAGGTATGATATTTAAATTTATGTTTTTAAGAATTTATTTGTTATAAAACATGTTAAATTAGTCAATGAGTTGATTTGGTATTCGGATGCTTCAAAATATTTCATGAAAATTCTAAGACAGAAATGGATAATGAAGCAAAAGTAAAGATTGCTTTTGAATCCAGAAAGTGAAGCTGTGGAGGTTCATTATACTATTCTACTATTGTATGAAAACTCTGTGTGATGTATATATGTGTGTGTGTGTGTGTGTGTGTGTGTGTGTGTGTGTGTGTGTGCCTGCCTCCACACACATGGAGGCCAGAGGAGGATGTTGGTTCTATCCCTCTGCTTTATTCCTTTGAGACAAGATCTGGAACTGAACTTTGGAGCTGAGCTGGTGGCCAGCAAACTACAGAGATCCACCCGACTCTGCCCCTAACCCCCATCACTAGAATTAAAGATAAGTATGCAAACACACACAGCTTGTTATGTGAGTGGGTGCTGGAATGTGCTTATCTGTGAGCACAAGGACCTCTGTACCTTCCACAACTCAGGTTCTCTCCAGATCACCACCATCCTAATTTTCTTTTTTAATTTTTATTATACGTGTTCAAATTTGTGGTTTCTAAAAGTGCTACATATTGGTACAATCATCAGTATTTAGAGAAAAGATAAATCAATTAATGACATTTAGCTCAGTTCTCACTTAAATATGATTCCCTCTGTTTTCTTTCAACACGGTTTTAAAAATAGTGAAATTTAAAATTTAATAAAAGTGAAATTTTAATAAAAGTAAAATTTAAAATAAGTGTAACAGTTTTGTGTCTTCAGTTGCCTAAATAATTCTGCACTATCTGCTCCATTCAATTAAACTATTTATGGGCATGACTAAAATATAACTATCATATTCTTGTAATTTCATTGATGAAATCATTAATCCTTAAGGGAAGTATAACATGTGCATGCTGTGGAAGAAGTCATTAGAAAAAAGAATTTGTTACTGGTCGTAACTCAGTCACCAGCCTAAAAAGAATTTGTTACTGGTCGTAACTCAGTCACCAGCCTGTATGGACAAAAAGGAAGTATTCAACTAACCTACAGCTGGCTACTTTGTTACACCTTTTGCATCCTCTCATACCTTGCTCACTAAGCCATTTCCGGGAGCACTTGTGCTCCATGAACAAATCTTGCTACAATAGTCATAATTCCTTCAAGCTCACTATTATCCAGACTGTGGGGTTTTGTTTTGTTTTGTTTTGTTTTCTGTATGTGTGTGGGGGGGGTGTTCATTTATTTGTTTTATTTTTATGATTCTAGACAATGGAACATATGAATACAAAAAAATCCTAATAGATGATTCAGGCAAGTAGGAAAATGAAACATGAATGATCAGACTGTCACCCAGGACTACAGGGGTTAATACCACTTCAAAGGACACCAAACAGGTAATGGACCTTTGAGACTAAGAGGATTAAGACTGTTGAGAAAATACTTTACCTACTCCATAATGCAAGCTGTCAATAGATATTTTAACACCATTGTAGCAAAATTTTATTTCTAAGTAAATAATAATAGTTTTCATGTAATGAAATACCACCATTAAGGAAAAGGTACTAAGAATCTTGAATGGACACTGCTTCATTAACATTCCCTTCGTTGATTTAAGAGCCTAGAAAATGTTTTAAATTCCTTTTTCTAATGTAAATGCAGCATTAGTTTCAAGACTTCTCCACCTATCCTGTCTACCTCTAAACTGCTGAGCTTTTCATTGATTTAGGAACTGAAAAATATTCAAATACACAATATGCATAATGAATGTCAACCTTTATATTCCATCCTGCGGAACACAACAACAGGGACTAAGCAGATGACACTGCATCCCTATTCAAATAATGGAGTCTAAGGGCATATTGGTATGCCTGTGATTCAATGATTACAAATTTTAGTATGCTTATTTTATTTTATTGGGAGTAAAATTTCAGTCACCACTTCAATACTAGTATGTCAAGTAAGAATTTGGGAGCTTCTGTCTGTTATTTCTAATATTTAATGGATTTCATCTAAGCGGAGTTCTTATTTTTAGAAATGCTTATCCTTTTCTTCCTTTGCCTTTTCACTATTTAACCATCTTTAAGAATCTCCTCCACCCCGTACTGGCAGACCCCTTGCTGGTATAAGTACTTTTTACGGAATCTCAGAAACAAAATGTCATTTTGTTCCCTGCAGCTCACAGCATAAGCTGTTCTTCCACATTACATCCAAATGTCTACACATGCAGCTGTGAAATCCTCATACATACATGTACATGTGCTCAGGAAATGCACATTTCAGAGCGCAGAGCTGCTAGGCCTAACTATCTTGTATGTACCTTAAATGTTGCCTTGCATGGCAGCCTCTCTAAGCAGGTACCCTTCCCTTCCCATGGAGTATGTGATTGTTTGGCTTTGGAACAGACAGATGTTAAATACCCTCAACTTTTAGCAGAAAAGGGTTCATCCTAGATCTAGTTGAGAACAGGTTCTCTCCCTTACCCTGAACTTTACCCTGAACAGAAATACAAGTCATCCTTATATTTCTGGCCCATGCCCAAGTACCCTCACAGCAGCAATATGGCTCCATTATTAGTTCAAGGGCATTGCACGCACCAATGTATCATAGCTCTTCTCTGAATACCTGGCTCATAAATTTGTAATGGATACCTTGATTTTAGTCTCATTGGGTCTTTTACTTAATTCTTGTCCACCAATATCCCACATCCCCCCATTTCTAGTGATGAAGAAATGGTAATACTATGTCTCTAAGTGTATGTGTTACTCTTCCAATGGTATTTGTGTTTTCCAATGAGAAGGGAGAAAGTGATAAATGACTTGCAAATCACCCACAATCCTCTTTATTCAGCAGCACTGGACACAGCAGCTCTGGAACAGCCCCATTTCCACCCAGACCTTGGCTTCTTTGTCTAGTCCTCCCTACTCCCATCTGTCCCCACCCTCCAGAAAACAAATGTCCCAGTAATGACTCCTGCTCTGAACTTTGTCTATTTACCAGGTAAAGTGCTTTTCATGCTGGCTTCTTGTAAAAGCCCCAAAGAAAGAATGGGTTTTTGTGAGTTTTATATCCACTCTCTGCTCAGTTCCTTGTCACCCTGACATTTTCCTACTAAAGCTAAGTTCACAGCAAGCAAGCTGCTGGCTGAGCCTTTGCTTCCACGGCCTGGAAGTAACCACCCATACTTGTAGAGTACTGAAACCAGAGCACGCATTGCTTTAATGCTTTATGGACAGGATCTGATTTAATGTAAACCTGTGAGGTCACTCATGATGACCAGCATCCCATTTCACCCCCGAAACAGTGTTAAACAGTAATGTATTATTTACAATAATTAAAAGTTCTAAGACTGGATTGACTTTCAGAACAGTAAAATGAGGACATTCAGGTAGATACAGGAAACCTTAGATTCCCCATATTTCCTGGTTGCCATGTATAGCCCCTGTACCAAGTTCATTTCAGTGAGGTAACCTGGTATAATGGACTTACAAAGCTGTGCACTTTATTCTCAGTACCCACCCTGCTCACTTCTTCATTGCCTCTGAATGCTCCGTGCCCAGAGAGATGTCAACCCTAACTCCAGCCCAGAGTCTAAGTCAGGATGCATTTAAGCATTTTGCCAATTTTTATAGGCAGGAATCTGAGGCAAACGTATAAATGGAAACTGTAAGGCCCTCTGCACAAGGAGGGCACAAAGTGTAGGCTATACTGACTACAGGCCCACTGATGAAGATGTAAGATTTAACATTAGCTTAAGCACCTTACAGTTTACTAAGTTAGTTTAATGGATGTCTGAGCTCAACAGCCACCCACAGGTAACAAGGACAAAGGATAGAATTTCCCTGCTGTGTTAGGAAACTTGACTATGCCCGGGAATATGCCTGCGCTGTCAGTCTAATTACTAATAATGCCCCTTTCATTCTGCAAAGTGACCTAATATGAGATAAGCCCACCCTACTCAGCCACCCCTTTATTTGCCACCTTGGAGGCTCCAGACAATATTCCTTCAGCAAAGCTTTTAAACCCTGTGGCATCTGTCTTCTGGAACCTAAAAATGAAAGTGAGAATACTGGACTTGAACCAAATTTCCTGATCTCAATGAAATAATGGAGAGTGGCAAAAGCCAATGACAGCACTTAACCATGAAAAGACAATTTTCCTTTCTATTTTGCAGTGCTTGATATTTATTGAAAAGAATGCCATTGCTTTTTCCAGGTACTAGAGAGGATTTGGGCTGAATGCCTGTTCGCTTGTTTTTATTTTAGTACTACTTGTCCACATGTCCACATCTGTGAGACTGCTGCAATTCTGAAAGAAAAATGACAGCTGTGCAAAACTGATACACAGAAGGAAAGAAACGTCAACATTGCAACTGTCAGCAGGCACATCAGGCTCCTGCAGCAATCTGGTAGGGCAGAGGAAGAACCTGGGTGTAGGTACAGAACTAACCAGGCTGTAAGACTGGCCCCTTCAAGGGTTGGTGAGCTGTCCAAATCAGAGTCTCAATAGGTGTAGCCAACTCCATCGTCTTCTTGGTCCTTATCTTGAAAAGTGGATGACTGCCGATGAGATGCGGTGGGTGGGTGGTGGTGGTGAGGTGACAGGCAGACGTTTCTGGGCAGATGTAGGATGGTGACCCAGTGGAAGCCAGCAGCAGGAATGCAGGTGGTCTGACCAGTTCTAACACAGGCCTGGACAATGGCTGGAGCTCAAAACACAGTTCAGATGAGAGGAAAAAGAGTGCCTGGATTGGTTAAAATTGAACACTGTGAGCTTCAGAGCAAGGCCCAGGTCCAACTCAAGCACTTGCAGCAGGTAACTGGAACAAAGACAAGCACTAAAAGGGATGAAGGAGCGAAGTGTCTGCAAGGGAAGAAGATGGCAAATGCAAAAGGGAGCGCAGAGGCAGCAGGAGTAGCAGGTGGGGGTAGGGAGGAGGCGGCGTGCAGGGCCCTCCCCCTCTAGGCCTAAGGGGGCTCAGGGCCTAGTAATCATCTTCTTCATAATCATCATCATCATCTTCATCATCATCCCAGCCAAAACACTGCTTCATCTCATCAACAAAGGCCCGATAATCACTGAGGATGGGGCTATCCATCTCGATGTACGGCACCACCCACTCCTCGGCTTCCCCGGAGAGGAGGCTGATTAGGAATGCCACCTTCATGGCGTCGTTGCAGAAGCGGTCCTCATTCACAAGCATGTAAGACGTCGTCTGCACAATAAATTCGGGGAGCCGGCCGCTCTCGCCGTTAAACTTTGAGGGGAAGGGCACCGGACAGCTTGGCGGACGTACCTGGCGCAGCAGAGTAGCCCGCTCACACACCAGCCACCGCAGCTGTTCCATGAGCTGGCTGTTCTCGATGCTCAGGGCGCGGTGTCGCACCAGAAGCGCGTGCAGAAGCAACACCAACTCATCCACCATGGTGAATCGCTTGGAAGGAATGGGGCTCTCGGCTCGGCTCGGCTCGGCGGAGCTGCTCACAGAGGCCTAGCAGGAAGTGCGTGTCCTCACAGCAGTGCTGACCCTGGGCAATGCACGGAGGGGTCTAACTGGTGGCGGAAGCTCCACCCACAAGGTCACTGAGGCAGCCAGCGCGCCAGCGCAGTGCGGTGAGAAAGGCGTGGCGGAGGGGGGTGCTGAAGGGCGTGGGGGTGTGGCCAGGGTGGGACTGGCGGCAAGAGTGGACGTGGCCCAGGAGGAGGAGGGCGTGACCAAGGGAGCATCGCTGCGGGGCCCCGCCAGCCCCCAGCCAGATGAAGAAAGGCTCCGGGAGCCAACCTTGCCCCAGGGGAGGGCTGTGTGAGCACAGAAGCTCAGCACTCAGGGCTGGCCTGCGCCTGCTGAAACTTCTCTCCAGCTAGCCAGTTCATCCAGTACAGTGTTTCTTTGTGGGCCTGTGGCCATCAGCATTCCTTGTTTGTTTAAATTTTACCCAGAGAAATAACATTGACACTGACGGCCACACTACAGGAGGTCATTTGGGTTTAGAGTCTTCAAGACTCACAAGGGGTGCTGTCTTTCATTAAATAAATAATATTCAACAAGGACTTCTCTTAAGTTGAGAAATAACAATTTCATTAGAAAGAGCTGCAAAATCTTCACGGAGTATCCACTTGCAAGCACCCTATCTTTGATTCTTCCTATATTCCTGTTATCAGTGACTTTGTTCCTGATTAATAAACTGCCATGAGCACTGTAAAATAATTCTGCCTTCCTATTTTGAACGTGATTAGTTGTTGATAACAAGTTTGGTCCAGGAACCTTGAGCTGATACCTAGTGGGTCTGCTTTTTAAAATACATCTCCAAATTCAATCACTTATGGTCATTTCTGCTACCCTGATCCCAGCCTTCTCTCACAGGCTGCTACATTTAAAACCTTAGCTGTCATTCTTCCCTTTTTTGGTAGCATATTCTCTAAATAGCCTCAGGACACTTTTAGAATGTGCGTTAGATCCTTTCACTCCTGGGTTCAATGTTCTCCAGCACTTTTTCCCTCTCTGATGCTCTGCCTAGAAAGCAAACTCTAGGTCATAACATACAAGGCGCCGTTTCTTCTTGCCCTCTTCACATGGCCTCCTGTTCTGTTCTAATCACTGTCTTGCCTGCTGATTCCCACACATAACAAAGTAGTTCTAGCCTCACCCCAGACCCTTTGTCCCTTCTACCTATCTTCTTTCCACCTTTACCTGCCTACCTCATTTTTATACTACTTTGAGAAAGGGCTTTCCAAACTATCCCATCTATATGTGAATTCTCTGTCAGCAGTTTAGAGCCCCGACCCTTACTTCACTTACCTCTGTAGTTAATATCATAGTTAATATCATCATAGTTAATATCATCACCTGCCTCCACATTCAAATGTAAGTCAGTGCAACAAAGGGGCTTGGCTTTGCCAGCTGCTCTGTCCCTAGTGCCTGCAAATATGCCTAGCCCAGAGAAGGGGCTCCACAGATGTCTGGCAAAGGAAAGGATCTTGAGGCACAGGTATTAGATAAAAACTAAAAGAAATGGCTGCACGGTGTGTCCAGAAATAACTTCCAATTGTCCAGTATGTTCTAGCTCTGACTCTAAAACAATCTCCTTTGAAAAAATGATGGCTGATGAAATAAAAATGACAAAACAAATCCTTGCAAGCACTCTTATTTAGTTAGTCCTTTAAAATAAAATTGAACTGTCATCCATGGAAGTGGGAGGCTGGCAAAGGGGAGAAAACCAGAGAGCTATAGCTCAAGAATAGCGAGAAGGAAGGCTCACACTGATGAAAAAGAAATCAAGTAAAAAGAGAGGGTAGAGCAAATACGAGCCCTTGTTTTCTCCTGTGCTATGAACTCTCCCACTAGACAACAAACTCCTCAAGATACTGAAGATTAAACGTTAAGTGAGGATGGAAAGATTGGGGAGAGGAAAGGGTATAGGTGGGACAGGCAAGACTAAGGATACATGAAGAAGCCTGAAAGAAATCTACTAGTTTGTAAGTTAAATAAAAAATATAATACATAGAAATGGAATTATGGATAGACAGTGCTACTCCCTGAAAACATCAGTTATTAAACGAAAATCTCAGTGCCAGGTATGGGATACCTCCTTAACAGTTATTGGTCAGGCTAAAAAGTACAAGCTACTACCACTGCTCTTGGCTGCCCACTATAACTAGACAGTAAGAGCCTGTAGCTGAAGACACCAAACACTTTGGATGTAGGGCATAGAGAAAACAACCTCAGACTGACTAGAAAGCTCTCTCCCTGCTGGATCTCTGTCTCTTAACAAACATTTTGAAGGCCCAGACTACCTTTGTCCTGTTCCTGCATAGACTGAAGTAAAGCAGATAAAGACAAACATCAGTATTCCCTCTGGGGAGGCCTTTGATCTTGGAGGGCAGGAAATGGCCTGTCAAAAATACCCAGAGCTGAGCAGGGACTTTGTAAAGCAGTTTCCAGTTTGCAGGCAGTAGAGACAGGCAGTTGGGGATAGCTCACAGAGAAGGCAGTGGGGAAGAAAATTCAAAATCAGGATCAATGGACAGCATATATAGAAGCCAATAGTCATTTAAACAGTATCCAGGTGACATACGGCAGCTTACACACCAGTGTCAAGACCCATCAGACTTTCTGTCACCATTTACCCTGTTCAAGGGTTCAAGGTAGACTTCCTCAATCTCTTTCTCCCCATCAAGTGATCGTGAATGTTCCTTTAGATCTGTGTGAAGGTGTCAAGGGCAGTCACTATGACTCTTCTCAGCTTCATTAACTTCAGTGTGGTTTTTTGGACTACAGCATGTGTCAAGAACACAGGCCTGGGGCAACGGATGTATAGCTTCTTGATATATCCACCTCCCATGCTCCAAGTTCTGCCTCAGTATATACCTAGTAGCCAGACTATAAATTTTCTTGAAATAAACATGAAAAAAAGACATGTCTTGGTCTCTTGGTCACCAAAGAGGCATAAATAGCACATGTGGCATTAAGATATGCCTCTAGGAGCAAAAAGTAGCTGTACTTTTTTACACAGGCATATGTGTATACAGGGCAGTGGCAGTGTGTGTGGAGGTCAGAGGACAACTTGCAGAAGCCCATTTAAAAGAAGGGATATCTGTCAGACAAACAAAGATCCTGGCCACTCATTAGAGCCAAACCTATGTCACCTTCTTAGCCAAGAATACCCAAGGACTGCTTTATCTAGGAACTAAATCTGGAAGGTTTAAGGACCTCTGGTCAAAAGACAGGAATAAGGAAGTGTCTTTCATTCTCCCCAATTTATCAAAACACCCAGAAACAGTTTGGTATTTTTTTACTTTTGTTTAGTTTTTTAATTAAAAGTACTAAGTTAAAACCACACAGTTGAATAAAATTTTAGTAAATAATGGTATGTTAACAGGAAACATTCTAAACATTTGATTGTTCCCCAAATATAGTTTAACAGAGTTGCTGTTAAACTATATTTAAAGCCGGGTGGTGGTGGCGCACGCCTTTAATCCCAGCACTCGGGAGGCAGAGGCAGGTGGATCTCTGTGAGTTCGAGGCCAGCCTGGGCTACCAAGTGAG
>LZPO01068923.1:855884-868802 GCA_001675575.1 Neotoma lepida
GTAGCTTTGCGCCTTTCCTGGAACTCACTTGGTAGCACAGGCTGGCCTCGAACTCACGAGATCCGCCTGCCTCTGCCTCCCGAGTGCTGGGATTAAAGGCGTGTGCCACCACCGCCCGGCTCTAAAGTATTCTTTATAATACTGTAATTAGACATTTTTGAAGTTACAGCTGAAGTTCAAATTTTAACTGTATTTCACTTAGAGCCAACTTTAGTAAACACAAGGTATTCTCTTTGTCCAAATCATATAGGCACAAATTTCAGTTACCATGTGAAACTGAAATCTTTCCCTACTCATGGCATTTATATATTCAAGTCCTATCCCATATCTAAAATGTGACCTTATTTGGAAATAGTGTCGTTATATTCATTATTTAATTAAAATAAAATCACTACAGCAGGAGTTAAAGAAACTGTGCCTGGCTTCCTCTTAAGAGATTGAGAGACAGGTGCAGCACACAAGGAAGACTGTGTGAAGACAAAAGGAAACAGAAACCTTTTACAAACCAAAGAAAGGCCTAGGGCACATCTTTCCTACAGTCCTCAGAAGGAATAACCATGATAGCATCTTTATCTTTACTTTGACCCAGAAAAACAGTGAGAAAATTAGTTTCTGTTGACTAAATCACCCAATCTATGGTACTTAATTACAGAATATCTAGCAAACAAATATATATTGCTAACTAATATCAACTTCCCAAATTATAGTTATCAATTCTATGTCAGATGAAACAGTTGTATAAAGCTCCAATTTTGCCAATAACTCTCTAATCCACACCTAACTATAATAGCAGATATGTACTATGAAAAATGATCCATCACATAATTTAATATTATACAAAACACTGTTGATTATTAGTCATTGTACATCTGATTTTAGTGCACACACAACAATGATTATGTTCCTTTCTTTCTTCTCAGTTGCAAAACCATGCATTATTTCATGAAATTGAATGGAACTGGACAAATAATGAAACAATGGGGAGAAATGAAACATGAAATTTGAAAGTGGTTGGAATAGGAAGGATGAAGATGTCTCAGAGGAAGTAATATTGGAAAAAAAATTCTTTTCATAAAAGGAGCTTTTGGAGAAATTCCACAACATTGAAAATGCAAAGAATAAAATACTGGAAACTGATATATACTTAGAAAGAAACAGGAAAATGTACCCACCCTCCAAAAGGATGACTGATTGCTCATCATCATAACAAATGTGATGAGATGATGATACACTGGTAGAAATTATTTTGAGACATCTACTGTTCTTGCCTTACAAATTCTTCCCCAAGGCAGGTTGTCGAAACCACAATTTTTCTTCTGGAATGCAGAAAGACTTCTTTTTTTGTTCTAGAACTGGCCATAAAGGACTTCTCTTATCCAGTTTTTGTGGAATATAATAATACCCTCATTGCCCAAGAAGTTCTTGTCCATATTCAGGAGGAAGGAATGCACAGGAGAGATGCCAAGAATCTTATCAGAGATCTTGTTGCTTTTCTTCACTCATTCTATTGGGTTTTGATCACAGTCCTTAGTCCAATCCATCACTACATTGTTGCCTATGATTCAAGAGTCATGCTTATACAATGAATTCTCCATAAAGATCTCTAAAGAACCTAGTCAAAGAACTGAACAGCTAGACACATGGAGAAGCACATATTTCATCCTATGTATTTCATCTGTATTCTTTATAATATCCAGTAAAATAAGTCACCAGATACATTATGAGTGCCATGAACCATTTTACATAATTAATTGGGACAAGTGAAGGGGTGTAAGAACCTCAATTTAAAACAGAAGCACAGTTAAAACAATTGGGAGGCTTAAAATATGAAGTGGGAAGAGAGCCGTCATGTGAACTGAGCCAACAATCTGTACTGTACAATGTTATTATCTCCAAGGACATAGTGTTAGGAATAAATTAGAGGACACTCAGCTAGTACACACTGCAGAATTGCTTGCCTAGTATGGGGAGGGGCATTCTGACACATTTGATGTTAGTAGTAGCCATTGTGGTATGTATCTAATAGCAGAAACTTTGTGAGGTTTTAATTTGTGTTAGAATTGTTTTTCAGTTTTGGGTTGCAGGTGTTGTTTTTGTCTTTCTCTCAGTGACCCATGTGCTGGAAAGCTGTTGTGATTTTTATCTGACCTTCTGCCATAATGAAGTGGAGGTTGCTCAACTGCTTAGCAGGAAGCCCCTGGGAATCTGAAACTTCCTTCATAGTGTAACAGACTGATTGGAATCGCTTTCTCAGTCTTAGGTCAATGTCTCTCATTTCCAGACTTTAAGTAATGAGGAAGATGCTAGAAAACGTGTTTCAAGGTTTTTCTTCTATGTTTCCCAAAGAAAATTTTAAAATAGCTTGGTAGTTATGGCAGACAGGAAAATCTTGACCTAGAGATACTCAGTCCCTAAAACTTAAGGTTTAATTTTATGTTAAATGGAACTTAACAAATAAAATAAAGGTTACTACAAAATAGGGAGAATGTTTTGCATTATTTGCAGTATAACCATGAATGCTTATTCAAAATGGAAAAAAAAAAGAAGTGTGCATCAGAGTGATGTAGTTACAGTCAAATTCTAAGAAAGACAGACCCATCATTACTGTCTTTGGAGATAGAGGGATGAGACAAAAAGCCAAGCACAGTCAATCTCTACAACTGGACATAATCTTGGAATTTGTCTAATTTTGTCCCTAGAGAACAATAGGTTGATAAATATGTGCCGATTAAGCCAAATACATTTGTGATAATTTGTTATGACAGCAGTAGAAGATAAGTGGAAATCTGACAGAAAAAGAATTTTTTTGAATGGAAGGCTAAACTAAAATTAATGAATGGATTATCACACATATTTTAAAAACTATAAATTCTATAACACTGGCAATGTAGAAATAAGATAAGAAAGACAAGGACTAAATAGTAACATGGCTAACATTCTTCATGATATTGAGTTTGTCTTTCAGAACTTAGTTTAATACATACTGAAGAAATACTATATATCTATATATTTAAAAATAAGTATATGTACTTGACAAAACAAAATTAATTAAAACCAATTAAAATATGTTGGAAGTATGTAATTTATCTTTTGATTTTACAGAGGTTACAGTTAAGAACTTGTTTCAAGTTTCAGAAGAAACTTTAGACTTTGGAGTTCTAAACTGTGTTGAGACTGTGAAAAGTGATGGTGACTTTTGAACTTGGACTAAATGAATATTGCATTGGGATACGGCAACCAGTCTATGAGGGCAGCAAGAGAAATGTGGTGGTTTGAATGACAATGGCCCCTATACGCTCATAGATTTGAATGCTTGGTCCCCAGGTGGTGGAACTATGTGTGAGAAAGATTAGGAGGTATGGCCTTGTTGGAGAAGGTGTGTCACTAGGGGGTGGGCTTTGAGGTTGCAAAAGCCCACACCACTTCAGTTAGTCCTGGGCCTTGTTCTTGTGGACCAAGTTTTAATCACTCAGCTTCTCTTCCAGCAGCATGCCTACCTGCTTGCAGCCATGCTTCCTGTCATTAGGCCCGGGACTCACTCTCTGAAACTTTAACCCCCAATAAGCCATTTCTTTTATAACTTGCCTTAGTCACATTATCTTATCATAGCAATAGAAAAGTAACTAAAATAAGCTGTATGGTAGAGGAAGGAGAAAGTTAAAGGACTGGGCATTATTTATGGCTGCAAATGTCTCAAAAACAAAACTTATCCATAATTTTTCATTTGAAGTAATAATTTTATATTAATTGCCTTTCATTAAGACACCAGATTATATCCTCAGGGTCCACATCTACAGACATCTACACTTACAGCAACTTATAGTATGGAAACACTGGTGATTTTTCTGCCACTTTGGATAGATTTACTTTCTCTGGTAGTGACTCTCAGAAATGTTCAACACCAGCCTCAGCCATGGCAGACAATGGAGATAACAGTCCAGGGTTTAAGTTAATCTCCTGTGAGATATGCTTTCTCCTTTCATTTAAGAGCTTCTATTTTGCTTGGCCTCAGAGATGAGAGAAAATCATAGCTTAGAGGAAAAAACAATCAAAATAAAGGGTACAGCACCCAGTTTCTGTGTTTTAAAGGCACAGTTTTCCTATACTTCCCTGAACAAAGGCCAATAAACTGTTAGTTGACCTCATTTCATGCACAAAGCAAAACAAACTTTCAGTGTTGACAATTTAGCTCTAATTGTTCATATAACAAATTAAACTAGATTTGCACATTGTCGCAATTAAAAAACCACTTTATTGTTTAGCATCTAAGACTTCACTGCAAGTCTATTAGTCTCTTTTCTCGATGCTATGACTGAATACCTGACAGAAGTGATTGAAGGGAGAAGAAGTTTATTCCGGCTCACAAATTCCCCTCATGGTAGGAAAGGCATGGAAGCGGAAGGGGCTCAGTCCATGGGATCTGGAACTTAAGGTATGGCTTACTTGCATCTTGATGAATTTGGAAGCAAAAAGGAATGCACAGAAAGCTATGATCCTCAACTCCTATTCTTATTGATCAACCCCCAAATAAGATGTCTCTAGTCCCACAGAGTCTACAATATCCCCAAACGTCATTACCAGGTGGGAACCAAGTGTTCAAAAAGATCGTGCATTGGCTCCTAAGCCACAATAGCCATAAAATAGTAAAAGTGTGGAAATTTTGCTTTTTCATTACACCTGCTTCTTCTCAGCTACTCAGAAAAAAAATCTACAGCAGGCAGTTGATAACCTGCCATAGTCCAATACAAAAAACCTAGGATTACTGAGAAAATTGAAAGAGTGCTTTAACATGAAAATTAAGAAAGGAAGGAGGGGGGTATGGGAAAGTTTTAAGAGAGAAAGGGGGAGAGAAATGATATTATATTATAATCTCAAAAATAAAAGAAAATATTTTTTAAAAAGGAACATTGAAGTTTTCCCTGTTGTTGGCATGATAAATGAACTCAGTTACCTGAGTCTCTGAAACATAACATTCTACCAAAGCCCACTTTTGATGGAGAGGTTCAGGAAAGAACTGTGTGTTGCTTCTTTGTGAGAACTGTTGTCTCCATTAGAGCAGTGCAATGAAGACAGAACCTTTATAACTTTACTAGAGCATGAAAACAGACACAAAAGTGTTTCAATTTAGCAATGGTTTTCAGTAGAGTTCTGATGAAGAAATGTTCTCACTTGCTCAAATGATTTGGAAATTCAGTGTCTCATTTCTCCCATGGGTGCATATACTTCCACACCTACTAGGGATCTTAAAGGAAATCTGAAGATCTAAAAAAAGGAGATCTAAAAGAGGAGATCTAAGGCCCGAAGACTGTAGACTTAGAGCAGACAGTAAAACTGCTAACAGAAAGATATGAATGAAATCAATGAGAGAAATAGGAAATAGGAAACCTCTATTCCAAAATGATGAAAAATCTAGAATATGTAAATTCTGAGAAAAATATGACCTACCAAATTTAATCAATAGCATAACAAAACAAACAGATTTATAATGAACAGCAATATTGAAACAGAAATCATCCTCCAACAAAGAAAATCCCAGGCCAGGACCAACTCTTCACAAATTAAACATGATTTACTTAGATTTAACTTTTATTTGGGAGTGTGTGTGTGTGTGTGTGTGTGTGTGTGTGTGTGTGTGTGCATGCATGAAGACATGCACACATGCATACATTCATATGTGTGTGTGGACATGTGCATGCAAATGCCTGTGTAGGCCAAGAGAGTATCAGATACCCTGAACCTGGAGTTAGATGTGGGCACTGAGCATCAAACCTGAGTCTTCTGCAAGAGCAAAGAATAACTGCTGAGCCAACTCTCTAGAACTCTCCAGACCCATGTATGCTGTCTGTTTTTTCTTTCTTTTTTACTTTATTTTTTTTTCTTTTTTCTTTTTTGTGGGGGCAGACGCAGTTTCAGACAGGGTGTCTCCGTGATTCAGTCCTGGCTGTCCTGGAACTTGCTTTGTAGATCAGGCTGGCCTCGATCTCACAGAAATCCTCCAGCCTCTGCCTCCTGAGTGCTAGAATTAAAAGCGTGCACTCCTACTGTCGGTCTCTATATATGCTCTTTCTAATGTATTGTTGAATCAGATTTGCATGTATTTTATTGAGTATTTTTGTACTTATGTTAATTGGAGAAATTGGCATATAAATTCTTTATTATTGTTCTTCTGTCTCTATTGGTTTTGGGTATCATATCATTGGCTTCATAAACATAGTTTTCCAGAGTTTGTTTTTCATTTTTTATTCTATAGGATATTTTGAAGAGAATAATAAAATATTTACAAACCAAGCCAAAGTGGTGACAGATCTGTATACCGATAAACATACAACATAAAGAAGGAAACTGAAGATCACACATATAAAGGGGAAGATATCTTGTGTTCATAAATTAGAAGAATTAATAATTTTAAAGTTCACACCACTGAAAGCAATACAGAGACTCAGTCCAGTCTCTGACAAGATATGGATCAGCGACCTAGTTTTTAACAACAATGTCAAAAGCCTACATTACAGAAGACATCCTCTTCTGTTACATCCTGGAGAAACTGCATATCCACACATAGAAAAAAAATGAACCTAGATCATCATCTCATCCTGTATAAAAATCAATTCAACATAGATAAAACATTTGAATTAAAAACTTTAAATTTTGAAAAGTTGAGAGGGAAACACAGTGAAAAAACTTCCCATACCCTTTTCTGGAAAGGATTTCAGTAGCTCCAAAGCCAACACCTAGAATGACAAATGACAAAAAATGAAAATGTAAAAGCTTCTGGACAGTGATGGAAACAATCTGCAGAACTGAGAGATGGCCTAGAGAATGTGAGAAAAATCCTTCCAGCGATATATCTAAAAGGGACCTATTATCTAAAATATAGAAAGAACCTCCCAAAATAAACATCCAAACTACAGCTCATCCAATCAGTAAATGGGCAATGATATCCAAGAGAACTCTCAAAAGAAAACCAAAAAATCGCCAATAAGTACATAAAAGAAGCCTTCAACATTTTTAGTCATTAGAGAAATATAAATCAAAGCGACACCAAGATTTCATTGCACTTAAATCAGAATGTTAAACATCAATGAAACAAAACACAAGTGTTGAGCAACATTTTAGGGAAAGGCACCTTTATATAATGGAGGGAGTGTAAGCTAGTACAACCATCAATATAGATACTCATCCCAAAACTAAAATGGGAATTACCATATCCTGCTTTACAACTCTTAGGTCTATGCCTGAAGAAGTATATCAGTATGTCATGAAAATAAATGCACATCTATGTTTATTAAAACATGATTCACAATAACCAAGATGTGTAACTATGCCAAAGGCCAATTAAAAATGCATAAAGAAAACTGGTGCATATACATAAAGGAGTTTTATTCAGTCATAAAGAATGAAATTATATTACAGGAAAATAGTGGAACTGCAGATCAGCATATTAAGTGAAATTATCCAGAAATTTTCCTCTCATTATCAGAGTCTAAAATGTGTGTGTGTGGGGGGAGTAAAACAGGGACTATGGCATAGAAAGGAGTATCTAAAGAAGAGGACAAGACTTTAATAGATAATATGGAAAAAAGAAAGAAAAAGTCATGTTTGTTCTCTCTCATTCTCTGTGTGTGTAGAGAGAATTATTGATTTCATTATGAATATATTTCCATATATGTGTAAAAATAGAAGAACTACTGTAGGAAAGAATGGACTAAACAGAAGGCAAAGGAAATTAGTGGGGTTATATAGGAGCAAAGTGCAAAATATAATGAAATATATATAACACAAAGATAATTGTAAAAAATCTAAGAAAATCACAATTCCTCACTCCTTGTCCAAAAAGAACACAAAGAACCTAGGTGGTATTTTTTTTTCATTTTTGTTCTTTGGTGTGTTTGCAGACATTGTTTCACAGGTATCTCTTTGCTTTAAGTTGAAGAAATTACAAAAGGAGGCAACTGCAGAGAAATGTTGGGAATATTTGGAATTAATAATGAGTACATTTAAGACATCAGACCACTGTACTACAAGTTTTCTTCTAAAAAAAAGCAATAATGTTGTTGAAACTTGAAAAGCTATTTTATTAAAATATATAGAGTAAGGTAATGCTAATAAAAGGAATTCACCTGTAACAGTCATTCAGTAAATGTTTATGATCATTGCTATCTGAGTGTGACTCAAATAGAATGCTTTCTCTGTACTTGTTATGTTAATTTCCTGAGATATCATTCAACTTAAAAATGGTTTGAGTAGTTTGGGAGCCTCACATAGGTTTTCAATGAGCAGAAGTTTTTTGTTTTTTTCTTTCCAATCTGATTTTTGTTGTGCCCATCTGATGGGAGACATTTTCCAGAAATTACAACTTTATGTTCAGTGAAATTTGTGGCTACTCTAAAAATGTCCACTTTTTGTTTTCCTGTTTCTGTTTCTGGGTGTCTGTTGCCTGTACATATGCCTGTGTATCATGTGCATGCAGTGAATGTCTGAGGGCATCAGAAGAGTGTATCAAATCTCTTGAAACTGTAGTTACAGATGGTTGTGAGCCACCATGTGAGTGGAATCAAAGCCAGGTCCTCTGAAAAGGGCATCCAGTGCTCTCAACTGCTGAGCCATCTCTCTGGCCCCAGATAATCCTATTTTGAACCATATGACTGTTACCAAGCAGAAGTAAACTTGGAATTAGCCAATTGAATGAAACTGAATCAACTTTTCAAAAAATGAATCATAACCTTTCTTCATAGATTTTACCACTGTTTACTGTGCTTGTAATTGTTGCTGATACATTTCCTCAAACATTTCCATTTAATCTGATATTTTATAAACCATTAACATAATTGACTGTCTATAAAAGAATCACTAGATAGAGGTTCCTTTGTAGCTACTACTCTAATACTGAGTATAGACAGAAATGTAAATGCCAGGAAAGCTCTAGAGCCTGAAACAATCTTTTGTGTAAGCCACAAGAGAAAATGCCCTAACAGGAAAGAGGATATTTGTCTTTCAATTTTTTTAAATTAATAGGCTTTATTTTTGAGACATTTTAAGTTTATAAGGAAAAAACTCAAAAGAAATACTTATTCATTTTCTATGTTGTGAAATCTGCTATCTCCTCATTCCAGATTGGTGTGTTTTCTGCCACCTTTCTCTCCTAAACATCTTGATTTCAATAAGAACACTTCTCTAAGAAAAAATGGCATTCAATCACCACATATTACATCTTATTATCAGCTCATCCTGAGCACAACACTCTCCTATTTATAAGCACTCACAAAGAAGAAAAAGGTATGAAAAAAAACTGTACACATTACAGTTCAGAATAAGAAAAATATGCAAGAATTTTAGGAAACCTTCCAGCATCAATAAAATACTAACCACAATTTAGGGAACAAAACTGGCTTTGTAAACAACACGAGTTCCTTTAACTGGCTAACTCCCACACCTGCGGGCTCATTGGCTCCTGGGAGGCAATGGCAAGCTGAACAGGTTTGGAACCACAGCTGCTGCACATTGAGGATTTCTTAGCTGTTTCCCAGTTACACAGAAGCTGAGTCCCAAGAATATTTTGTATAATGAAGTTATTATGTCTTCCTTAAAGGTTTGACAGCATATGACTATAAAATCACCTGGATGTATACAAATATTTTTGTGTGTGATAGTATACTTTTCACAGATATATTTTATTTATGCATTAAATTATGTTCTATGATTATTAGTATACTCGTTTTATCCAGGATTCCTTTTGTGTGATGTTTTGAGAAGAGTTATTTTTGTGGAAAGTTGTCCATTTTGTACATCTTTAAATATATAGTAGCATATAGTTGTCCAGAGAATGTCGTTAGACTTTTTTCATTAAATTTTGGGTTCTAAATGCATTTATGATTACATTTCCTTCATAATATTATTTATCTGGTCCTTTTACCTCATTTTTTCATTTATATTTCTAGATATTAAAATACATATATTTATTTATTTATTATTTATATTACATCCCAACCACAGTTTCCCCTCCCTCCTCTCTTCCAAGTCCATCCCCCACCACAACCCCCAAACCACTCCTCCTCTGTTTCTGTTTAGGAAGAGACAGGTCTCCCATGTATATCAACAAAACATGGCATGTCAAGTTGCAATAAGACTAAGCACCTCCCATGTATTAAGGCTGGACAAGGCAATCCAGTATGAGGAGTAGGGTCCCAAAAGCCAGTAAAAGAGTCAGAGACAGGCCCTGTTCCCACTGTAAGGAGTCCCACAAGAAGACCAAGCTGTACAACTCTAACATACATGCAGAGGGCCTAGGTCAGTCCCATGCAGGCTCCTTGGTTGTCAGCTCAGTATCTGTGAGCCCTAAGAGCCTATGTTAGTTGATTCTATGAGTTTTTCTGTGGTGTCCTTGACCCCTCTGGTTCCTTACAATCCTTTCTCCTCTCTTCTGCAGGATTCTCCAAGCTCCACCTGATGTTTGGCTGTGGATTTCTGCATCTGATTCCATCAATTGCTGAATGAAGACTCTGATGACAATTGGGGTAGGCACCAATCTCATCACAGGAAATTGCGAGTACAGGCTATGTATCCACTATTGCTAGGAGTCTTAGCTGGAGTCATCATTGTAGATTCGTGGGAGATTCCCTTGGGCCAGGTTTTTACCTGACCCCCAAATGTCCCCCCTTCCAGTAGTCTCTTTCAGTACTCTCCCCCTCCCACAACCTGATCGCTCATGTTCCCATCCCCACTCACCCTCAGTCCACTCACGAAATCTCTTCTATTTCCCCTTCCCTGGGAGAACCCGGCGTTCCCCCTTGTTACCTAGCCTCTTTGTGTCTGTGGATTGTAGCATAGTTACCCTTTATTTTATAGCTAATATCCACTTATGAGTTAGTACATACCATGTTTGTCTTTCTGGGTCTGGGTTACCTCACTCAGAATGATTTTTTTCTAGTTCCATCCATTTGTCTGCAAATTTTCTGGTGTCCTATTTTTTAACAGCTGAGTCATACTCCGTTGTGTAAATGTATCACATTTTCTTTATCCATTCCTGAGTTAGGAGACATCTAGGTTGTTTCTAATTTTGGCTATTACATATAAAGTTGCTATGAACAATGAACATGTGGTATATGCTCAAGAGTGGTATAGCTGGTTCTTGTGGTAGCTTCTCAATTTTCTGAGAAACCACCACACTGACTTCCAAAGTGGTTGTGCAAGTTTGCACTCCCACCAGCAATGGAGGAGTGTTCCCCTTGGTCCACATCCTCTCTAGTATAAGCTGTTGCTTGTGTTTATATTTCCAGATTTTTCTATTCTCTCTCTCTCTCTCTCTCTCTCTCTCTCTCTCTCTCTATCTATCTCTCTATAACTATCTCTATGACAATACTAGAGATCAAACTCAGAGTCTTGCATATATATTCTAGGCAAGTGATATACCACTGAATTATACCTCTAGCCTTCTACTCTAACAACTAACACAATACAACACACACACACACACAATGTAATAATTTTTAAAGAAACTAAATTTGTCTAAAAAAAGACTGAGGCTAAATTTATCCATGTAATCATGTCACCACAAGCACAATTGAGACAGATATTCATGCAGAAAACCGCCTTCACATAAACTAAGGAGTCAGCTGAGAAATTATAGTCCTTGTTCATAGTAAAGCAATGTGGAAAGATTTTTAGAAAAATATAAGAAAGAAAATGTTTTCTGTCTTATCCCTCCTCAGCTCCAAACAGTGTATATGGACAATTGCTTGAAGGGAGAGGGAATTCAATTCAGGCATTAAACATGAAAATGTTTGTCTAGCCTACCAGGTGGAATAATGCCAGTCAGTACCCATGAAACTGGCTGCTGGAACTACCTTAGCCATGACACTAAATAATTGTCTTTATCTATCCCAATGTTGGGTAGCAGAAGATGAAACAAGCCTCTCTCACATAGGAAAAAAAGGTACAAAAGCTACAATAATACTTTACCCTGGGAATCAATATTTGGCCCGTCATGGTTAGACTTACAACCAGGCAGAAACCAAAGTCCCTATGCATAGAAGACCTCCTGGTAAGACCCTGTAGATGATAGCTGAGTTGAGTTTGCATCAGTGCCAGCCACACAGTAAGCAGGGGACATAGTTTTCAACCATGAGTATCACTAAGCCCCTGAGGCTGACTCTCAGGTGCAGGACAGTTTAGCATCATTCTTGGTAGTTGCAGGACTGCTTTCATCTACAAACACTAAATCTTCAGCAGCATAGCATGAAGCAAAAGTTGGATTAAGGCATGCAAGTAGCCATAGGTTTTTGCCTTGGCAATCACTATTGAGCTGATAAAACCTAAAAATGGGAAGATCTTGACAGTTACCAAACATTTTGAGGATTGTTAATAGGCTAAGTCTTCAAAGAGATGTTGGGGATATAGGAAGATAATATCTCATATATCATAAATTTATCCCAGCTAGCCTTGTTAGCCACAATCAAGCTCAGCATAGGAGGCCCAGAACAGTGTGGGTCATTATCCTATCCCAGGCTGTACTGGTCTCAGTGTGCTGGGAACTATAAGTGTGAAGCACTATTTTAGCCCTCTTGAGGATGCTAAAGGGACAGAAAGCTTATTCAAAGAGAGAGTATCAGAAAGCTTCTCTGAAATAAAGAAGCCTACAAATCCAGGTAAAACTATCCAGGAAATCACTAGCCACAGTTCATTCAACAATATCTACCTACTGTAATCAAGTTCTTAAAGGTAAGTATAAAAAAGAGATTTTTTAAGGAATTATACAGTCTATAGTCTACAATCCTTGCCTAGGAAATCGTGCCACCAACAATTGGTGGACTTTCTTACCTCAACTAACATAATCAAGACAGCCCCTATAGACATACTCAGAGGTCTATTTCCCAGGTGATTCTAAACTCTGCTGAGTCGACAACTAACATTTACTCTCTC
>LZPO01068923.1:868892-886536 GCA_001675575.1 Neotoma lepida
AAAAATAGAACACTGTATTTTAAGTTAGAGGTTACTATAATATATGTGACATGAAAGCAGAATGGAGGATTATTTGGAGAAAGAAAGGATACCAACAAGATGGAGACAAAGGATATGGAGGAGGACACTAGAATGGGGAGAATAATAACAAAGTATAAAGACATAGACACATAAAATGCCGTAATGGAACCCATTATTTTGTATACTAACAACAAATGAGAAAATTTTTATTGATTTGAGGTAGTCATCAATTTTTGAAACAATAAAAACAATAAAAAATGATAAAATTAGTAAATTAGACAACATAAACCGAGAGTTTCTGATTCTTGAAAGACACTGATATGGGTGTAAAGATAGCAAAAGAGACATAAACAAATAGCAAGTATAAGAAAAAGTGTTTAGCATCACCATCACCAGATAAATGTAAATCAAGTCCATGATGACATTTATCATGTGTGGTGCCTTGAATGAGACTATCTCCCACATGCTCAGGTATTTGAATACTTGGTCCCCAGTCAGTGATGCTATTTGAGGATGATTTAGGGGGTTTGTTTTTATTAGAAGAAGTATGTCATTGGAGGCAGGCTTTGAGAGTTTAAAGACTGGAGCCATTTCCAATTTGCTTTCTCTGCTTGCTGCATGAAGTTCGAGATGTGGGCTTTTATCTGTTTCAGCCTGTCTGCTGCCATTGTTCCCTGCCATATGGTGATGGCCTCTTATCCCTCTGAAACTGTACTCAAACAAGCCCCTCGTTCTACAAGTTGCCTTGATTATGGTGCTTTGTTTGTCACAGTAATACAAAAACAATATATCCATCACTCTACCCCCAATAAGAATGGTTATTATCAAAAAGCATGAACAAGGGCTTGTGGAGGTATAAAATAAAATGGAACACCTGAACACTATTAATATCAACATGGTGAAAAAACTGTATGAAAAATTTTAAAACACTAAAAACAGAACTAATTTAGAGTTCAGTAATTCCAATATTGGGTATATATGTAAAGAAAATAAGATCGGCTAGCTAAAAATGCATGTGTGTTCCCATGGTGACTGCAGAGCTATTGACAGTAGTCACAAAAAGGAATATGCATAATTGTTCATCAACTGATGGCTCAATAAAGAAAATGTCTTTCATATGTTTGATGGAATACTACTTAGCTACTGATAAATGAAATCCTAGGATTGTTTTTATCTTTATCAGTTTTACACTAGACAGCAATTACAATGGTTTTATTTACTAAATTTGTTTACAGCACAATTTTTAAAAGCTTATCTAGTGAATTAAACAAAGAATATCTATGCTTAGAAAAATACAATCCTGTCATGTGTGACAGAATGGATAGAATGGGAGACTCAGTGAAATTAAGTTGGCATAGAAATACAGAGTATACACAACATGTGGGATATAAAATACTATGCCATAGAATTTTAAAGTAGAATAATTATTTCCAGAAGGTGAGGATAGTAGGAAGGAAGGAAGGATGTGGAAAGCTTGACCTGTGTGTGCTAAGTTATAATTAGATAGAATCAAGAATTTCCAGATTACTCTTGCACAGTGGGGTGATTGTACAGCAATGTTAATTCAGAAAGCAAGAAAAAAGAATTTTAATTTTTCTCTGTAAAAAAAGATGTTTGATGAGTTAGATATTCCCAACCTGTTTTAAACATTACACAGTGTATGCACATATTGAAACATTACATACCAGCTAATAGTAGAGATAACTGTTGTGTTGTGTGTAATTTAAAATAAGTTTAGTTGAAATAATAAATTAAAATTAAATTTAATGCCAGTGTGAAAAATCCTACATTATATTTCCTGAAAAATGTTTTTATTATCTTTGGATTTCTAATACTGCTTTGGAGAACCTTAAACTCATGTAATGGTCAGGCATTCCTGTAGAGGTAATATATTTCTTACCTTGGTACCCTAGCTTAATGGCAAGCAAGTTGTAACTTAAGGTAAAAGTATACTCTTGTAACTAAACAACCGAGTCTCAGGGAGTCACAGTAGCCAAAACTAGGCCTAAAAGTGCTGCTTTATCCAAGCAAACCAATGTCATATGTGCTGGCTAGTTTTATGTCAAATTGACATGAGCTAAAGTCAACTGAGAGCAAGGAACTTCAACTAAGAAAACGCCCCCATAAGATCTATCTGTAAGGCATTTTTTTAATTAGCTATTGATGGAGGAGGGCCTCAGCCCAAAAGCAGGCTAATCAAGCCATGGGGAGCAAGCCAGTAAGCAGCACTCCTCTATGGCCTCTTCATCAGCTCCTGCCTCCAGGTTCCTGACCGTTTGAGCTCCTGTCCTGACTTCCTTTGATGACGAACTGTTATACAAAAGTGTGCATGAAATAAACCCTTTGCTCCCCAAATTGTTTTTTTGGTCATGGTGTCTCATTGCAGTGATGGAAAACCTAACTAAGACATCATATCTTTTCTTTTTAGAAATATAGTTCACAACATTGATAAGGAAGCATTCTTTAACACTGCTCAGTTCTAAGACCTCTTTCTAGTTTAATAAATTGTTCAATTTAATTGACCTTGATTTTATTTTATATTTAACAGGAGAAAAGATGGTCATTCAGGAGATCTCATCTCAGTTATTGCATAGATTTTCTTATATATTAGGCCACTATAGACCATTTTACCACTTTTACTAATGATGTAGGAGTGCCCAAGTCCTCAAATTACTCTATACTTTTATTTTATATTTGCTGTTCATATGAAAGCTTATTGTTTTCTTCAAGTAAGCCACAATGAGCCATTTCTGTAGGCAAGATGCTAGCTGTCAAAATCAGTCCTTTTTCTGAAACTCACTCTACTCTATTCTCTAGTGAATACCTTTCAACACATACTCACACTTGCCTGTCTCAACCAATTCCCCTGTTGTATGATAATACCGAGGTACAGTGGTGTCTTGCCCTGTTTTAAAATCTTCAAACAGCTACTGAAGACAGATGGAATCCACAATGGGTATCTCAGAAAAAATATATACTTGAGTAGCTATAGCATATTTTCTTTCAAATATTCTGCCATTGTGGTGTGGCAAACATTTCAAGAATCTTTTTAAACATTATTTAGACAAGATATAAATAAATAAGTAGTACTAAAAACACAATAAATAGGGACAATAGATTGGTAAGTAAGAACTATCAAGGACACTACTTACAAAAATTATCTATTAAATCACCTAAGAATTCTAATCTTTAAAATTTGTTAAAAATAAAGACACATGTGCCATTTTCATCCGTGTTTATCTCACTAGTGATGACTTCGTGCTTATTTTGTTTAGTTGGTTTTGCTTCTTTGAAATTGGTCCTCTTATGTGGAGCAGGCTGGCTTTGAAATCATTTTGTAGCTCAGCCTGTCCTCAAACCACAGCAATCTATTTACCTTAGCTTCACAAATGCTGGCATTGCAAGTGTGAGGCACAATGTCAAGCTCCCTCCACATGATTTAAGATTAATAAACAATTCATCTTGTTTCTGATGAGAATAGTGACCTTACTGCTTTCAAATATGGATACATACAAACAGGTACTTAAGAATACTCCATCAGGAGGACATCACTGATCTTCCTGGAAAAAAGAGCTTGAACACTCGGCTAGTCATGAGGATCATAGAGATCAAGTCTGTTATTCAAGGGTCCTTATGGGGCACTCTGTCTTTGCATGAGAGTGGTAGTTATTAGAATTTCAAATAAACTTGTCAAAGAAATATTTAGGTCCATGAATGAACCATAGATTTTACTTACCATGTTCAAATAGTGTAATGTATAGTACACTTGACAAATTCTCATAGTTCTAGAAAAATTTATATTTCCATTTCATAATTTAATTATACACAACATAAACCAGTGACTTAAAAGTGATAGATAGATAAATATATCAATTTATAGATGATAGTATGTTTACTATATGCTATGTAGAAATTGAGAAAAATTTACATCTAAATTTAAGCAGATTTGAGTTGCTAAAAATAGCCAAACATTCCTCATTTGATGTCTCCAATTCTTCTGAATGCTGAATCAATTTATAATTTCCAATAGAATCACAGAAACAGAAAACCAGGAAATGTCCACTTGGCATTTGCTACTGTAAAATGCTACTAGATTTTTTAAAAATATCTTTTTTGTCTTCTTTTGAAATTAAAAATATGAAACAAAAACATATACAATTGATCAACAAAACATACTTATATATAGTATTTAATAAATAAACATAAATATGTTATTTGTGTAACAACTAAGTAGAGTGTGAAATAGACATTGATAGCAGCTGATCAGCTGGTAGTGTGACTTTCTAAGATTACAATTTTGATGTGCAATGAAATATGAAATTAGAGAGTAGGAGCATATATTCATTACATTTTTGTTTACTATTTATGGATTTAAGTTAATTCTAGTAATCATGGATATAAGATTTCAACGGTTATGTCTATCTGCATAGATGCTGGTAATACAATTGAAAGACAGTTGGATTTGATTAGTTTTATTGTTTTTAAAAGAGTCTCATAAATAAGGAGAAAAACAAAGTCACTGAGGATGTATGCAAAGAAGAGATTTGAATGTTTGACCCTGGAATCTGAACTGATGAAAGATAAAAAGACATGCAGGTTGAAGGTAGTAACAAAGATTGTAAAATAGGTAGGTTATATGCCCATATATGATTAAATAGAAAGAATTATTTGAACTGATGTAGTAGAAAGAATTATCTGGATAACAGGAAACAATGAACAGAGAGGAATGATTGAAGATATGGTTATAGCCATGAGAAAGAAAAGACTGAGAATGATCACTTGGGAAAGGATGCTAGAATGTTGATGCATCACCTATGTCTGTGATAAAATTGCTAGGGCAGAAGCAATAATGAAGAGTATTCCAAAGTACCAAGGAATATAATATTTTAAAATTACAGTAAAATGACTCAGGAGCAATATGCTGTCTAGTTTTATTCAACTTGACACAAGCTAGAGTCATCAGAGAGTAGGGAGCCTCAAATGAGAAAATGCCACCATAAGATCAAGCTATAGGCAAATCTATAGGGTATTTTCTTAATTAGTGATTGATGGAGGAGGGCCCAGCTTATTAAGAGTGGGGTAACTCTTGAACAGGTGGTCCTGGGTTCCACAAGGAAGTAGGCTGAGCAAGCCATGAGGAGCAAACCAGTAAACAGCACCCCTCCATAGCCTATGCATTAGCTCCGGCCTCCAGGTTACTGCCATGTTTTGAGTTCCTGTCCTGACTTCCTTCTATGATGAAAAATGATGTGGAAGTATAAGACAAATAAACCCTTTTCTCCCCAACTTGCTTTTGATCATGGTGCTTTATTACAGCAATAGTAACCCTAACTAGAAGAAAGCTAATAATAAATCACTACAGCATATACGTATATATTCTCGTGTGTGTGTGTGTGTGTGTGTGTGTGTGTGTGTGTGTTTAAGGAACCCATGAGTTTGGGAAGGAAACATGGGGGGAGTGGAAGAGATGGGGGGAAATAATGTAAATACATATATGAAATTATTTAAAAACTAAAGAAAAAATAAACTTAAAATATGTCAATAAAATAAAATAAGATATAACCTGTTCTGTCTGTATAAAATTACCTGTATGTATGTTTTCAGGGCTTACCATTTAATATTGAATAACCAATTGATGTGATCTGCCCTGAGGAAGACTATTTTTCTCACATTCAGCATTCCTTAGTTGCCTGTAGTTCTTTGTGTAGTGTTGAAGTCTGTGGGCTTTTCCCTGTCCCTGTTAGTATGTCTATTGCTGTTGTCCTTGTTCAGCTCATGTTTAGGCAGTCATGTTGGTGACACTTTATTGGTATAGTTTCTCAAATTACTAGGAGACACAATCACACAGCAAACTTCCTAATCCTCTGGCTCTTACAGTCTCTCTGCCCCCTCTTCTATGATGTTTCCTGAGAATTAGGTGTGTAAGTGTTTTGTAGTTGTATAGTAGGGTATAAGTGATCTGATCAATGAAATGGGAAGGGGAAGGGCTCTTGAGCCAGTGGAGATGGGTGTAAATACAAAACAAAGAAAGAAGGTAAATAACAATAATGATATCTGAAAAAGTCACAAGGAACCATACTATTAATGATTTAATAAAAAACTATAATACATGTAATTTTGTATATAAATATACATATATAGTTTTTTGGTTTTCAGTTTTTTGAGACAGGGTTCCTTTGTGTAACAGCCCTGGCTGTTTTGGAACTTGCTCTGTAGATCAGGCTGGCCTCAAACTCACAGAGATCCACTTGCCTCTGCCTCCCAAGTGTTGGGATTAAAGGCATCCACCACCACCACATAGCTACATATATAGTTTTAATAAACTTTTAACGTTTGGGCTGACAGTGCTCCTTCAAAGAGACAAATATCACCTAACAAAACTCCAATACCAGACACGAGAATCCTTCTTTTGAGTTATTGTTCAAGGCTGTCCAATGGAGTCCCAAAATACACAGTCTATTGCTATTGCTCTTGGTGACCCCTCCAGAATTAGAAGGTGAGTCCCCATGAGGACAGCATGCACTTAAGAAACAAGACCCAGAGGCCCCTGAGTTAGAAGTGACAATAATGCCTCCTCCCCAAGGACTATCTTTCATCGTAGCACAAATCCTAATTGGTCTTAATCATAAAAACCTGGGGCTGGGTATCGGTGTAAATGCTGAAAGATCAGTAAAGGAGCCAGCCACTAGAGAGACTTCTTACCTCTACTGAATCCTCAGCCTGAAAGGGAGCTGAGCTCCTGTCTCCTCCTGCCTTATATTCCTCTCTCCACCCAGCCATATCACTTCCTGTCTCTACTTCCCTAGTGCTGGGATTAAAGGCATGAGATGCCAAGTGCTGAGATCAAAGGTGTGTGCCACCATAGCCTGGTTCTGTTTCTCTTTTAGACTGGCTCTACCTTGTATAGCCCAGGGTGGCCTTGAACTCACAGAGATCCATCTGGCTATGCCTCGAAAGTGTTGGGATTAAAACTGTGTGCCACCACTATCTTTCTTCTATGGCTAACTAGTGCCTTAGCTACATTCTGATCTTCAGGCAAGCTTTATTTGTTAAAGCACAAACAAAATATCACATTTCATGGTACCAGAAGGCGCTGTGCATGCTTCTGAAAAAGGGAGGCAACCAATGGTTTTTGGAGCTATGATGCCTATGAACTTCAACAACAACCAACATGGCATGATAACCCTAGGCGTACAGTAGTGATACAAAATAGCCTGGCAGTAACAAAAAGCTTTCTACTAGGGCTTAAGACCCACTCAACAAGATGGAACCCATGTCTAGTAATGGAAACCTAGCCAACTACTCAGAGCTAGTGAAGTCATGGATCTTGGAGAAGAAGTTTAAAACACCACTGTACTGAACCAGCATAATCCCTAACAACAATCTAAGCATTTGGCCTCACACCCACACATAAGTGTAGTCCTCACCCCTCATCAAGGAAACTTTTCTTTGTAACAGATGGAGACTTACTTACAACTTTATTTCAGATCTCTAATACATTGTATTTCCTAGTACCAGCTACTCAAAGATACAGTGGGAAAGTTCATAGGTATACCTGGAATGATACCTTCAAATAAAGGCAGATATTTTTTAACACTGGCAGAACAGCAAAACTGATTTTAGGCTTCTTTGTCTGATACTGCAACCAATACTTTATTCATGTCTGACCCAACTCTAACACAATATATTTGTTGGGACATAGGAAAGACTGTCAGAGATACAGCAGAAGTTATCTTTGAGTAGTGATTAGAAATGACTGTTGTTTCAGAACTGGAATTATGCTCACCTAAGAAAGGTCATACCACATAAGGAAAGATAGTTATATCTCTTGCCACTTTTTCCAAAGGACCAGATAATAGCTCAGAGTGAAAGGAGTGATTACATGTGCTGACACTAAAGTTAAACTTTTCATAGTTGACAACTGTTTACTTTCGGAATGTATAGCTCTTTGGGGACAGGAGTCTTAGATCTTTTAGATTCAATCTTTCTGGGAGAAGGCTGCCAATGCTCACTGTGGTTTTGTCAGCGTTGTTCAGCCTGCTTCTTTGGAGTCAGCAAACATATCTCCGGGGAGACAACAGAACTAGAAGCAAAAGCAGACAGGAAGTTATTCTAATTCTTCAAGGAAAAGGACAGTGTCAATATTAACAGTGCACTGGGTAAGACATAATGCAGAATGGCAAGAACCTCTGCTCACAGATATATCCACATATTTAGCAGAGTATACTAAATATGCTCTGTTGGAAGGCTCTGTAGGCAATGCATGCAAGAGATTAGGAGGCAATTATAAAGCCATCCTCAGCACATCAGAATTCGAAATCAACTGTTGAAGACTAGCAAACAGGTAATTATAACATGGTTCAATGAGTTCTGATAGAGCAATCATGTGTATTTGTGGAAATATTTTGGAGGAGCATCCAGCAAAAATTTATCTGGCTGTAACAGAGTATAGAGAAGAGTTCCCAATGTTGAAGTCCTCTTATTTGTATTCAAATGACTCCTTATTGTCTTAGTGACAAGGGGCATCAATTATTTAAATAATGATTTTAGTAAATATTAATTATGTAGTGCTATCTCTGAGGTATTGTTGTAGGCATTATAATCATGATTAGAAAAAAAAATATGCAGAGTTATAACCAAGGCTGGCAGCAAACCATATAAATTAAAATACAGGAGTTTAGAATGCTCAAAATTATTACAGAAGAAAAGAATTCAAGGAAGGAGAATAAGAAATGTCAGATAGGCAGCATCAGATGGAAGAGAGAAGGCTGCTAATACTAAACACTTCTACTCTAAGAGACATACAAATTCAAAGATATATTTTAGTAAAAGAAAGAGAAGCTTCGGTTTCTGTTTCAACCATGACTGCAGGTAATATGCCAAGAATAGGTCCAGAGTTTCAATTTGGAAACAGGAATACTTTTAGCTTAATATACATGGTAGAAGAAGCTTCTGGGTCAGTTTATTTAGAAATGGGGGAGATGAGAAATGTGTTCATTATGCATATACACTAAGAATATCACTCAGAGAATTTTAGGGTTTATTCGAAGGAAAAAGAGATCAGAGGACATTAATAAGATCCTTAAATAAAAAGAGGAATCGAAGAAAATATAAGAGGAAAAAGGAAAGCCATGCATAGAAAAAAGAAAAAATGGGGAAAGCAAATTAAGAATTAAGGAAAAAAGGAGTGTTCTGTAAGAAAAAACTAGAAGAGAAGGCAAATATACAAACAAAAAGAAAAATGCTTGGATGAAGTAAAAGAATCTAATTAGTGATGGAGAAGAATTCAGGGATTGGAATGATTTGGGGAAAGACTGGTTTTAAAAATAAAACATTTTAGGTATACAAAATGTATAAAATAATCCTTATCACAGTAAAGTTACAACAAAAAATTACACAGGAAAAATTATCTTCTATGTATATGGAAAACAAAATTTTTGTATTTCATATACAATATGCAACTCTATATTAGGAATTGATGAAAAAAAGCAAGCCCACAGACAAATGAGTAGCATTCATGTATAATTCTTTTGTCTTTGTAAGATTCAGGTGAGTATAGTGGCAGCAATTGCAAATTGTGGGTGCAGATACATGTTTACCCACCAACAAGAGCAACCCTACCCTACCAATTAGCACTTCTAAAATACCAATCCATACCTAATAGATGGATTACAGCATGCTAAGTTCAAACATGAACCACCAATAATGGCATTCCAGCCATCAATGAATGACTTTTTGTTACCATACCATAACTATATCATACCATACCATACCAATACAATACCCATAACCATAGCCTTAAAATGATATCTATTGTGTGCCTGCAAATTCCAGAGATCTCAGGAAAGACTTAACTTGTCTTCCTAGCAATATTAACATTCCAAAATAGTGGTCAATTTCTTCTAGCAATCTTGTCGTTTTGGTCCCTATTTCCAGCATGTGAAAGCCTCTACCAATTGATCCTGGATGTCCTGTTCACAAGTGCCCTTAAATTGTATATTATTCCCAACTGCATTGTAAATTCTTCTATGGCAAGTACTAGACCTTTGACTACTTTTGTATTTACATCTAATATTTAGTGTTCTTTAGTGGAATTTTCTTCACACGCCAAGAACTGCATATATCCATGTTTACTACCAAGCACATGTGCAAAACGGAGCTGTTGATTTTAATGGGATATGGGACTATAGGTGGATTCATTCTAAAATGAGTTTTCTCTTTTAGGACTATAAGTGCTAAATACGATACTTTGGGCCTAATTAATTTTCGACTATACCCAGAAAAGCTGTATTTTTCGGGACTGGATTTTCATTACTAATTCCTATGTTATAGGAAACTGGAGTGTCAATTAACCTCCAGCATGTGTGAAAATAAAGGAAAATTAGCATCCTCATTATTTTTTAATGCTATTTGCTTGCTTGTTCCTTTCCAGATATAGAGGGTAACGATATTAGAGATGACATCATTGTGTACATCTAAAATATTCTAAATCCTCATTTGGAATGCAGTGCCATTCTTAGTGTCATAAAAATATTAGAGTTCCAAATAATTTGGAAATTATGAAAGCATAATGGAGAATAAAAGAAAACTGCGTAAGTATCTATCACAACAAAACAGTTGTCTTTTTTTATACTTGATTATGTTTATTTTTTGTGACTGAAGAATGAAATATCAATTACAGGCAGATGGCCATTAGCATAATCCATAATGCCAGAAGACAAAACAATGCTTTGTATCTATCACCTTTGATTAGCAGCATAATGTTTTATTAGACTCTGTATAAATAACACCAAGTAATAGACTATGGGCTTTGACAAAGCAACAGTTTGTTTTCAATATCAACATCTTTGTTAGGAAGTAAAAATAAAGGAAGAAAATATTGTGTTAAGTTCTCAAATGTGTCAAAATGATAGATGTTTCTGATTTGTTCAAACCAAGGCCACACAGTCACATATAGCAATTCATTTACATAAGGAGTTAACATTTCCATGAAAATCTTTTAGCAACATAAAGCAATTTGGATTCATTAACATAAAATCAAACAGCTTTAGAGATATATCCTTGTACAATGTGTTTGAAGGATAGTGGGTAGTTTTAAACTTAGACTTTACTTAATGGACCTTTGACAAACTATACCCAACTTGGTTTCCTTAACCTTCATTTCTCCCATTCTATTCCCATGAGGATGGAAAGAAATCAGCAGTCCCGGATAACAAAGCCTAAGGAAATGCCATCTGGGGACTTAAGATGCTCCTATGGCTTAGACTGGCCAAGGCACAGATAATAGCAAATTTGGGTGAGCATCTTCTCTAAATACAACCTCTGTAGAAAGAATGAGCAAAGACTATAAAATATGAAACACAAAGTTCTTTAATTACAGCAGAGAACAAAAGCTGTAACCACCTTTATAACCTTCATGAAACAGCTAAGTAAAGCATCAGAAAGCCTGAAAAGGTTTATACAGTTTAACTGCAGCTACATCAGCTAAAGAGGTGACTGATGGTTGGGTACTTGAACAATGATGTATAGGAGAAGGAAAAGATTCTAAATAATAGTCTTATAGGAAGCATTTCACATAAACTTCTCCTTTTCCTATGTATCTACCCATATCTAACAAGGTAGCCATTTTGCAAAAATAGTTTTTTGCAAATGTATTTTGTGGGTGACATTGGTAGGGTCAGTTTGCACTGAAGACATCTGCACTGCCAGCATTGCACAGATCTGCAAAGATAGCAAATAGAGTCACAGAGATGTAAAGACAGGATGCCAGGCAGCTGCCATTACGTTAAAAATTCTCTACAGTTAACATTGTGTAAATGAGTAGCCAGACCTTGGAAAGCAACTAGGGATCTCCCTTCCTCTCCATGTCTGAAAACACCTTCCCTTAAATTCTCTGTCTTAAACTTAATACCATTTATGCTCTTTTGGTCATGGAATTTATATGTGCACACCAAAGAAATTTTAGAACTACCTAAAAATATAAAGACAACAAAAAATTTTACCATCCATTGACAACACAAATTCCTCACTAGCATGTAAAATCTCTCTCTCTCTCTCTCTCTCTCTCTCTCTGTTTGTGTTTCTTTTTGTAACACTGGCTGGTGATTGAAACTATGGCTTCTTTATGGACATTATCCCCAGCCAGTATTTTTCTATTATTTTGAGACAGGATCTCATAAAGCTCCCTGGCAGAGTCTTGAGTTCTTTCTATGCTGAGACAGGTTTGAACTTGATTCACTTACCTCACCATACAAAATAGTTGGAACAACAGATCTGTGTCACCAGGCCTGCCCATATGCTTGTATGATACTATATCCACTTTGCAAATAGTTGTAGGTTCACCCTTATGACTTGTGAGCTCCCCAAATATGAGTTATTGGTTGGATTTATAGTATCCTGTATGCATTTCCTCCTGTGGAACAGGCTTTAAATCAAATCAGAAGGTGGTTTGCCACCTCGATAACATTTCACCACAATAGCACCCATGGGCATATTTTGCAAAATGATTATTATTACAGTTCACAGGGGTTGTATCTGAGTAAACATACTGATGACTTTCTTCGCCAGCATCTTACATAGCACCTTCTGTCCAATGAAACACAACCATCAGGAAGGAAGCTTCTTGGTCAGTACTGACTTGATTTCTCCATATCTTTTTGACCAAAGGACATGTACTCTTCAGCAATAAGTTCTAACCATCAAGTCTGGTGGACAACCAAGAGCAATGGCAACAGAGTGTATTGTTTGGGTATCACTGGAATACCTACAACCAAAGACTTGAAGGAAGTTATCCATCACATGGCACTGGATTTTTTGTTTGGAGATCTATGGCTTCTGGGGGAAGCATTATCCCTTGCATAGGGTAATTTCAATTAAATCATTTTAAAACTTATAAAATAGATTTCCATATGGATTTGTTGTGATACCTTTAGTGTTATTATTCCTTCACCCTCTCCTATGCCTTACCCACTCAACCATCTCTCCACTTAAACCTCCCTCTTCATTATTTTTTGATAAGCTGTATGTGTGTATGTATCAGTGTTTTTGAATGTGAGTACAGTGCCCATGGAGGCCAGAAGAGGACATTAACACCCCTGAGGCTGGAGTTACAGAGCTGTAAGCACACAAAAGTGTGTGCTAGGCACTGAAACTGAGTCCTCTGCAAGAGCATTAGGAAGGCCATTCCTCAAGTCCTAAGATGTAATATATTCATAAGTACAAATAGTATCTTTGTTTGACTTTATTTTCAAAAATATTATTGGCAATATGGCATGAGATAAAAGAATAGCTGGGTATAGGAAAATCATTTTGGAGGGCTCTGTGTCCACCTCCAGCAGTAAAGAAGTGCCCTCCAGAAAATTTGACATTGAGGCACAATATATCCATATAGCTGTTCATTTCTAAAGACACGGAGAGCTAGAGAAATTACAAGAGCAAAGATTAAGAAAACCACACTATAAATTACATACTTTCATTTGAAATCAAGATAAAAACTTGTACAACCATTTTGGAAATCAATATGGCAGTTTTTCTGAAAACTGGGAATCAATCTACCACAAGACCCAGCTATATTACTCTTGGGAATATACCCAAAGGATGCTCAATCATACCACAAGGGCAGTTGCTCAACTATGTTCATAGCAGTTTTTTATTCGTAATAGCCAGAACCTGGAAACAACCTAGACGTCCCTCAACTGAAGAATGGATAAAGAAAATGTGGTACATATACACAATGGAGTACTACTCAGCTGTTAAAAACAATGTCATCATGAAATTTGAAGGCAAATGGATGGAACTAGCAAAAATCATTCTGAGTAAGGTAACCAGATCCAGAAAGACAAATATGGTATGTACTCACTCATAAGTGGATATTAGCTGTAAAGTAAATGATAAATATACTACAATCCACAGATCCAGAGAGACTAGGTAACAAGGAGGTTCAAGGGGGGACACCTGGATCTCCCTGGGAAGGGGAAATAGAAATGATTTTGTGAATGGACTGTGGGTAGATGGGGATGGGAAAATGAGAGATCAAGTTGGGGGTGACAGAGGGGGAGAGTACTGAAAGAGACTACTGGAAGGGGGGACATTTCAGGGTAAGGTGAAAACCTGGCACAAGAAAATCTCCCAGGAATCTACAAGAAAGACCCCAGCTAAGACTCTTTGCAATAGCAGATACATAGCCTGAACCATCTTCTCTGAACAGACAAGACTTCAAGTGGAGGGAGTGGGAAACCAACCCAGACAAATAACCTTCGACCTACAGTCTGTTCTGCCTGTGGGATGTGCTGGGGTAAAGGTAGGTTAGAGATGGAGTGAGTGGCCAACCAATGACTAAAACCCATGCCAAGAAAGTAAGCCAATCCCTGACACTGTCTGGAGCACCAGGACCCACAGCTGGATGACCCAGAGACGAAGGATAGAACCAAACACAACTAGAGGGAAAAAATGTCAATGTAATAATTCCTAATGATATTCTGCTATATTCATAGATTGATGCCTAGCTCAGTTGTCATCAGAGAGGCTTCATCCAGCAACTGACAGAAACATATACAGAGACCCACAGCCAAACATTAGGCAGAGCTTGGGGAATCCTGCAGAAGGGAGGGAGAAAGGATTGTAGGAGCCAGAGGATTCAAAGACACCACAAGAAAAACCACAGAAACAACTAACCTAGGCTCACAGGGCCTTACAGAGACTGAACCAACAACCAGGGAGCCTGCATGGGACTGACCTCTGCGTATATGTGACAGTTGTCTAGTTTGGTCTCCTTGTGGGGCTCCTAACAGTGGGAACAGGGGCTGTTTCCAACTCTTTTAATGCCTTTTGGGACCTTACTCCTCATACTGGGTTGCCATGCCCAGCCTTAATCCATGGGGAGGTGCTTAGTCTTACTGCAACTTGATATGCTATGTTTGGTTGATATCCATGGGAGACCTGCCCTTTCCTGAACACAAGTGGAGGAGGAGTGGATTGGGGGATGGGAACAGAGGGGTGTGGGAAGGGACTTGGAAGAGAGGAGATAGGTAGGGGACACTGGCCAGGATGTAAAATACAAAGATGCCTTTCCCACTTGATAACAATGTCTAAACTTAGAGAATTAAGATTTATTTACTTAGTGATCGGTGATAATGCTTGCCAGTAAAGTTTGTTAATACATCTTCAATCAAAATCCTAATTATGTCTTTGCAATTTTGGAGACAAGAAATTGAGACATATAGCACAAAATATACAAGAAATACCAAGAAAATTGTGAAGATTACTGTAAAGAGACTTGACCTAGCAGATACCAAAATATATTTTAAAGCCATTGTATTTGAATAGGTGTGGATGGTATGGCAAAAGAACAAAAACAATGTGCAGGCAGGACAAGAAAGAGAGCCAAGAAGAATATTCAATATACAGAGATGAATCATGATTGTGGTGGCAATCAATGAGGTGAAGGACTGAAGAATTATTGTATACTTGGATATATACTTGAATATACACTTAAAAGCAAATAAATTTAAATATTTACATACAAATACTTTGAAATATTAAAAAAATTAAGCAACATGAAGTAGATATTTTAGGAGGAAATCTGAAATGTCTGTAAAATCAATGTAGGCAAACATTTCTTTGCAAGACAAGCAAAATGTCTATGAAGTATAAAATGAAAATTATGTAACTTCAACAATATATAAATATTAATTTTATGAGAAACTAGATAGTCTATAAAGGAATTCAAATGACAAACTGAGAGGAAACTTTTTTTTAAATGTAAGACAAAATGGTTACATCTCATACAAAAAATTTCTTCAAATTGATCATTAGTAATTTATCACAGAAAATGTCCAATTTAAAATTAACAAAGGATACAAATACACTCTACAGCACACTTAAAATTAGAAATGTATAATATTGATTAATAGTAATATTAATTTCTCACTGGTCATTTTGGAAGCTAATTTGACACTAAGTATAGACACGTTAAGTATGTAAGCCTGTTAATGCATCTCCATCACTTGCACTGGTCAAAGTGGCCACTTGTGCATAGATTCTCATTCGAATTTTCAAGGGCCTAGATACTGCACAGGCACTTTGTCATCCATAAACAATTCAAATCAATTGTCTTTCTCTGTCACATTAGCTAACCTTTAAACTTCTACCCCCAAATCAGACATCAAAATGATACCATCAGAGTTGCAAAAAAGAAAATTACATATTTAACCAAAGCAGGTAATAGCTTTGTGAACTCCATAGACATACTTTCTTTAAATCCCAGCAGTAGGTCTTGAGCATTCAGAGTAGACAAAACAATGTTCAGTCTATACCATTATTAGATCTTTTATCCAATTTCATCCTTTTATTTCTCTCCCTATGTATAAATCTTTAGATGTGGAGTAAAAATCTATGACACTCCACACAATAGTGTGATTTTGATCTTTCACCATTTTTTCTCACTGTCCAACTGGCAAAATATAAGATGAACTCAACTACTAAAGAAGTTATATCTAGTAATATCTTCAATAGGTTAGTTTGGATCAGATATATCAGTTATATTACAATGCCACTGGTGTGAGTTAAACATCCGTCAATAGTGATTGAATGAAGAAATATTCTATGTTGAAGGAAGGGAAATAAAAACATGAGATGTAAAAACCATTCACCTAGGTACCTGTGATACAGCTTAAGTTCTTAGTTTTTCTTCAAATAGTTTCAAGTAAGAGTTTGTGTCAGTCACTATTCATTTAGTCATCAAATCTAAGAACACACAACAGTGAGTAATGTAAATGAGAGAACTTACATTGTATGAATAATTTCTTAGCATACCCTAAAGATTTTTACAGCATATTCCAGCAAAAATTCATGGTTCCAGTTTTTTAGATTTTGTTCATATAATCTGTGTATTTACATAGTACCTTCTACTGTAAACCAGACATTGATATAATCATTAGAGAAACATGAGTAAACAAGGAATATAAAATCTTTTTTGCCTCGAAGAAGATATGTTATAGTAGAAGGAAAGGAAACAAGATGGTTTCGGTTATTAATAAGTAGCATGAATGACATGAAGTGCATTGTGTAAACATAATAGAGAGAAGAGCAAAAAGATGAAGGGTCAAGTAAGACCAATTGGGAGAGGTAACAAATAGAGCACCACCTAATGACAAGAAGACATCCCCTTAAGTGTGGTTAATACATCAAGTGAGGTTCCATTGGGGAGAACTAATTTTTTCTTTGCAAGTGACTGTCAATTAGAGATAGTTTCTTGGTGGGAGTAGGAGCCCATGTCCACTTCTCCCTCTCAGTACTGAGACCCTGTCTGGCTTGAACCTGTGCATGCTGCCACAGTTTCTTTGAGTTCATATGTCCATCAGTCCTGCTGTGTCTGGAAGATACTGTTTCCTTGGTGTTATCCATCCCCTCTTGCTCCTATAATCTTTCTGCCTCCTCTTCTTCATAGTTCTCTGAGCCCTGAGGAGGGGGGTTTGAGGAAAGGGAAATAAAACATATAGTTATGGTTAGATGGGAGGATGGGAGTACTGGAATGGATGGATTAAATGAAAAGGGGGACAGAAGAGAGTGAGAAAGGAGATAATATGGGGAGGGATAGCTAAGCCTAAGGGCCATTTGAGGGGTT
>LZPO01068923.1:886846-902143 GCA_001675575.1 Neotoma lepida
AATAACAAGGAAGACAAACTGGACATTTTTGATCACCAAATAAAGACTTCAGTCCCAGGAATGGGTTATATCTAATAGAATTGTTGGTCAAAGGGGCCTGGTGGGATTCCCCAAATTACTGAGGCTATTGCCAAGTCTATCTCTTTCTCTCCACAAACTATGGGAAGGCCTTATAGCTGAAGAAAACACCTACACAACTTATTGAACACAAGGGGATTCAAGCTGGTGCCTAACTAGAGCCTTCACCCCTATTGACTAGTGTTCATGGTACTAGAAAGTCCTCTGAATGCTACTAAAGGAGAAAGGTAAACACCACCCCAGCCACAAATGCTGTGATTGGCAATGGTGACTTGCTTGAAAGATATGCTGGTGCAACAGTGTCACAAAAGTTGTGGGAGTAACAAACCACTATCTGATAGGATTTAACACCCTCTCCATGAGATAGAGCCCATGCCCAACACTACTCAGGTGGCCAAGAACCTAAGACTAGACAGGATATGGGCTTAGGGGAAAACCAAATATTACCACTCTGCTAAAGGAATGCAGCAATACAATGACTCCTAACAACATTCTGCTACATTCATAAATCAGTCTGTTTCCCAGCCAGCATCAAAGAAGCTTCTTCCTTCAGTAGATGTGAATAAATACAGAGACCCACAAGTGGACAATGTGCAGAGAGTGAAAGACCTCAGAACAGTCAGTCATAAATGGGATGTCTCCATCAACTCCCTCCCCTCAGGGCTCAGGGAACTCTGCAGAAATGGAGGTCGGGATGTAAAATAAATTAATAAATTAATTAATTACGAAAAAGAAGAGGAGGAAGAAAGAGTATAAGAGCTAGACGGGATGGAAGATTCCAAGGAAAAAGTCTTTTTAGACACAACAGGACTGACACACATATGAAATCACAGAGACTGTGGCAGCATGCACAAGGCCTTCATAGGTCTATGTCAGATGGGGTCCCAGCACTGAGAGGGGACACGGACACAAGCCACAATCCTAGCTATCTCCAATTAACAACTGCTCCCAAAGGAAAATTAATTTTCTCCAACAGAGTCTCAGTGAGTATACAAAATAGACTTAAGGTAAGGCACCATAGCCAATTCAAAATGAACTCTGGTGTTCTTGGAGGATATTTGTCTAATAATGCTTTGTCTGGGCATTTTTCCCCTTGTAGGTCTTTTGCTGATATATTATGGTTTCCAATTTTGTGTTTTTATGAGATTTCTGTGTACACAAATGTGTATGTTTCTACATCTATATGTGTTTCTTGTGCTTTTTCTTTGGTTCTTTTTAGTGTTTGTTTGTTTTGTCCAATTCTGTTCTGTTTGCTTGTCTATTTGATTTTTAGTTACCAACTTGTTTTCTAATGAGGGAGAAGGCTGGGGGGATTTGGGTGGGTGGGGAGGTGGGGAGGATCTGGAAAGAGTTGGGTGATGGGAAACTGTGATCAGAATATATTGTATGAAAAACCTATTGTATGAAAAATCTATTTCTAATAAAAAAGGGGAAATAAAATTTATCGCTCATACTTCTGAAGGCTAGAAAGTCTATGATCAAGGCATTGGTAGATTAGACTCTTGTGAGAGCCTACTTTGTAGCTCCTAAATGGTTTTTTTTTTCACTGTATCCTTACATGTCAGAAAGCACAAACAAGTCTATTTTATAAAGACTTAAACAGAACCCACTGGAGTTTCTTTCATACCTAATTGCATGCAAGGAGACAGTCTGGGTATTAGCAGCATTCTTGTTGTAAATCACTAAATAACCTTGAGGTCTACATTTTGTTTTTCTGCAACATGTGCTTTATTTTATCAGTAACTTAGGAGTATTTTTTCCATCAGTAACTCATACATACCCATTATGTATAATTATCGACAATTACATTAACTGTGGACAGTTGAGAAAGATAATCATCAAAATGTCAATAATGTTGAGTAACAGGCCTAAGGTCAGTTTCACATTCCTTATAACATTACAGAACTTTTAATATTTTGAATCCAGCTTATGTTTGAAATGCCCTAAAATAAATGTTATTTTACTTACAAAGAAGCAAGAAAAAGAAGATGAAGTAGAGGAAGAGGAAGAAGAAGAGGAGGAAGGAGAAGAAAAAGAAGGAGGAGGAGAAGGAGAAGGATGAGAAGAAGAAGCCACCCAAGAAAAGATATAGATGAAGACATTTCTAGACTAGGAAAAAGCTTCTGCCAGAATGAGAGAATCTGAGATATTCTATGAGCAAAATGATGGAAGTTGATCATGTGACAAGAGGCCAGAAAATATTTGATCTTATATGCTAAGGAGTGTGAATGATTTGTATCCTATACATGCAAAAAGTTATTAGAGGGTTATAATAGAGGTGATCTTTCATTTACAAATCTAAAAATTCACATACCTATTTATATTTGGCTAGTTTTATTGCTATGTAATTGGCAAAAATTGCATATGTATTTCTGAGAATGATTCTGTAATCCCAGATACTCAAGAGCATGAGGCAAGGGGATGACAAATTCAAAATTAGCAAAAGTAACTGAGCAAAACTTTGTTTCAAAATAAATTGAAAATGGGATAGTTGTGGATAGCTAGGTAGCTCACTAATGGAGCCTTTGCCAAGTATGCAATAGACCCTAGGATTAACGACCAGTATCATAAATGAAAACTATATATTTAATATGCAACATATTTGTGTGTGTGAATATATACATATATGTTTAACGATCAAGCTAATATATCTACTTTCTAACATAGTTACCTTTTTGTGGCTATCAGACCTCTAAAGTTTATTAATACTTAATAGTTAAAATGCTATACCTTCTGGCAAATATCTCCCTATTTCTCTTTACATTCTACCTCCTGGCAACCATCACTGTTCTCTCTCCTTTGAGTTAATTATTTTTTAGGACCTACCTACAAGTGAGATCATACAGTGTTATTCCTTTTGTGCCTGGAATATTTCACTTCATATATTGTCCTCTCTTTTAAAGCCAAATAATATACCATTTTATGTATAATTGTTTGAACACAAATGTCCTCTGCAGGCTCATGTGTTGGGTGTATTGATGCCAGATGCTATGTTTTAAGGAGATGACTGGATCTGGAGGCCTTTAGTCCTCCAGCAGTGTAGAAAAACTCTTAATGGATTCAAAATATAAATGAATTACTGGTAATAGTGATTTGAAAGACATCCCTTGAGAACAAAGTTCATTATGGCCAACTTGCTCCAAAGGGTAACCTAGGAAAGTGTTTTTCTGGGATTTATTTTATTTTACCATGCTCAGCTACTCAGACTACTCAGAGGCTGCTGCAGTCATGGTCCTAGTGGGTCTTGTTACTGCTCAGACTGGCATTATACCCTGAAGATGTTCATATGATGTCAGTTTGCAGTGATGGAGAATACATGGGTACCACCAAGATTCTAAAGAACATGGAGGGCCTGGCATTGAATGGCAGGACATGATACATTCAGATAGCCTTGGAGAAGGCAAAGCACAAAGCTGTGACGATGAAGTCTAAGATTCAGTCAACTTTAGAGAGTGTTTGCAGTGCCAAGAAAACTGAACATCTGCCAAGAAAAGCTACAGACGACAAGTTGAGTCAGTTCAAAAGAGAGGCTATGAGGGAAGCATGAGGCACAGACATAGGCACAGAGCTATCTAAGCCCATTTGAATTCTTATTCCAACAACATGTGCACTAGATGTCATAGGTGGAGCTGAAGGATTTAATCTTGTTTCTACTATGTACAGGTGTAGGGGCCTGCAGAGCCAAGTTGTTTACAAGTAAAGATGGTCCTGGGAGGAAGGAACCAAGTTGTTGACAAAGGTCTGTGGGGGTCTGTGGAGGAAGCAAGGAGGGAGAAACCTAAGCTGTTTATGTCTGGGTGACCTTTAAACTGATTGGCCCGACGGGGCATCTACCCCACCTCTCTCTCTAGCCTTGTGGTTTTAGGCTTTAAAAGGGCCTCACTGTTTTTCAAACAAACAAACAAACAAGCAAACAAACAAACAAACAAACAAATGAATGAATGAATGAATGAATGAATAAATAAAGGAGTTCTTGCTTGACTTAGGGAGACCTAAGTTCTCAGTGGGGCAGACATCACAACATACAGGTTTTGCTTTGATCTGATCCTTTCTTGCCATCCCTGTGTTGCACGGGCATTTGTAGTGTACACCTTTGTACATTAGTAGTATGAAACCTATCTTTTTCATTTCACAGAGTTTCACAGTTAAGAGTTTTCCTTCAGTCTTAGAAGAAACTTTGGATTAAATACTTTAATAGTGTTGGAATAGTTGAGAATTTGTTTATTTACATTATGAGACATTGATGAGCCTTTGGAGGTCGGGGGCAAAACGTTCTTGTTTCAGTATAAAATGTCCTGCACAGATCCTATATTAAACTTACATTTGTCAACTGATAGACTTTTCAGAAGTAATTGGATCATGTCAGTTTTGCTTTAATTAATGAATCATTTTTTGATGGATACGTAATATGACAATATTATTGAGAGTTGGTTAAAAAATAGGATATGGATCCTAACTGGAGGAAATAGGTCACTGGGGCATGTCTTCAGTGGTTATATTTTGCTCTCATCCCTTCCTGCTTCCAGGATGCCACAAAGTGAACTGTTCTGCTCCACACATCTCACTGTGACAGACTGAAATCTCTGAAAAGATAAACTAAAATGAGTCATTCCAGCCTTCAATTGTTTCACATTGGTATCTAGTCTTGGCAATAAGTAAGGGTAACTAATATAGCACACATAAAATTTTCTCTATCAACAATTTCCATTTATCAGTAGACTCATAGGTTGATTCCATGTTAGCAAATAGGAATGGTTCATCAACTTGACATGTAGCTAACTCATCAAGATGTTGATTTCATTTTCTTTAGATATAACTCAGAAATGGGGTTTATGAATAATATAGTAGTTCTATTTTAATTAATGTTTGAGAAATTCCCATAATATTTCCTGTTGGCTAGACTATTTTACATTCTCATCAATAATTTTCAAGAGTTGCTTCTTCTGTAATATCTTCTGCAAGACTTACTTTCATCTTTCTGATAATAGCCATTTAGGGTACCTATTTATAGATGGCATGATCTTATATAAAACAAACACCAAAGATATCACTATACAAAAATTAGAACTAATAAATGAATTCAGTGAAACTCCATAATAAATACATGAATATAAAACTGAGTGTTTCTATACACAGTGAATGAACTATCCAGATACATAAGAAATGTATTCCATTTTCAATACTATAATATATAAAATAAATAGGAATAAATTTAGCCAAGAAAATAAGCAATCCATACCTCAAAAACTATAAAATATTGATGAAGGAAATTGAAGAAGACACTAATAAATGGAAATGCATGCACATCTTTGATGAGAGAAAAAGTAAATGAGATACAGAACCCAAGTGGGTTTTCAATTAGGGATTATGTGTTCAAACATGGCTGGGTTTGATGGTGAAGAAATACAAATTTTCATTTCATTTTTCTTCTTTTTTCCAGTAAACACAAGATGTTATCTTCTGAGAGCAAGAGACAGAAACAGTCTATAATTATTTAGTAAGGTAAGGAAGAATATATAATTCATGAAAGCTTATCCACTTGCTAGACATTATGGAAAATGTACGGGACTTCTCATGAGATTGCTGTAAACGTGGTGCAGGCGATGCATAGGGAGGAGGCTCAAATTCCAAGTGTGTGCCTGACAGTTTGAATTTGGACATATTATTAATACTTGGTATTTCTGGCATGTATCTTTCTAATCCATGGCAACAGGGCTATTTTGAAGCCTACATGATATGAATAAAAAATGTTTTTCTTGAATGCCAAGCACCTTATGAGGAGTAAATAAAAATCCATTCATTATTTAACTGTTCAATAATTACTTATTGTACGAATGGACTAATTGAATGCCTATTAAGGAGGAAATGTTCTTATAATCAGAAATTTGGTTTAGTGAAGTACAAGTGAGCCTTCAATGAAATAGCTAAAGTTTCTAAGATGCGAGCATATGAGCCATCCTAATATCCTAGGCCAGGACTGATATGGAAAAAAAACTGAATCCAAGGAACACTTCTGAATTTTCTTGCTAGACTCACTCACTGTATCTTCATCAGATAGTAGTTTTTTCAGAAGTTTCTGATGTACACTAAATGGCAACATTTACTCATCTCATCTCTATTAAAGAATACAACCAACACATCAAATATCAAAGATTATATTAAGGACAGATGCTTTGTAGAGCCAGTTTGTTAGAAATGGAGCAAAAATGGTCAATATTTGAAGTGTTGGACAGGGCCTCAAAGCCAGACATGAATAGACAGGTCTTTATTACCAAACCTCTTAAAGATAAGATAGGAGGATTACACAAGTTTGCATCTAGCCTGAACAACATAGCAAGTGTCAAAACAGCCAGGACTACAGAGCAAGACATTGTCTCCTAAAACCAAAAAGGAAAGGAAAAAAGGCCCCTCAGAGTTCATTTCCTTTCTCTAACCCACAGAGAACTAAGTTTGGTGTTCAAATCAATCCTGCCATTTAGGTTTCTATGGAAAGGTCTTAAGTCCTAAGTCTGTGCTCTCAAGTCCCATCAGCCACAAAAGCTTCCTGGTTGTACTCTCCCTTGTGTTGAAACACTGCCTTAGGCCATTTCAAAACAACTCAGTCCATAGATGTAATGGAATTTCAGTTAGAGGCTTAGTGCAATATACTCATTCCCATGCATTCTCATCTTCCAACACATTTATTCACAACAAATTATTTCACATGCTTTCCAACATGAAACCTCTCATATCACACTCATACACACACACACACACACACACACAAAGAGAGAAAGTTTTCCATGCATTCTTACATATACTCAGTTTCATGCACTTTCACATGGATGCTCTCACACATTCACACAGATGCATACTCACAACACAAAAGGCATTCATTATCACTGTTGACATGTACTATCCAAGCATGAAGGATATTTACAGAAAAATAGAAGGGATATCTTGAGTTTACAGTCTACTCATTAGCAAAAGATAACCTAATAAATGTTCTAAATTAAGTAGTTATACATATTATGATGATAAAGTAAATAGGACAAGGGCATAAAGTATTTTAGTAGAAAAATCCGAAAGGTTTTCAAAACACTTGAATAGAGACAAAATGTATTAATAATGATTTTAAAAGTAAATATATAGTACATAAAACATAATTATGGAAAATGGCAGAAAATGATGCCAAGGGAAAGGACATGGAAACAGATTTAATTCTGGGTCCACAGCAACTGGAAATCTAGAAATAAATCCTATTTAGTGAATGGATGTTTCACTATAGAACCTGTAAAGTATGGATAACTATAGGACTTTTATTTTCATACTGAGCGGAGAAGGATGATTTCTAATTAAGTGATGCAGCATTAGGGGCAGGCCTCTAGTGCACTGATCTCAGCAGGAGTTGCTGGGAAACATGCTATCCATAGAAATGACAGTGGAATCCACTGTAATTGGGCAAGATAAGTAGTTGAAGAAATATCCAATGTAAGACTTTGAGATCAGAAGTAGTCATACTTAGTTGGACATTTGTACTGGCTAGTGGTGTAAGGGCCTGTAAAACAGTTAGCATACTCTTTTTATATAATATTTTTTCATTTTTTTGAAATTATAATATAATTACATCATTTCTCCTGTCTCTTTTGTCTCTCCATCTCCTCCCAAGTAAGCCCAACTAAGCCTTCTTTGCTTGATCTCAAATTAATGGAATATAAAAACCTTATAAAACTCTATAAAAAGTTACCTGTATGTATATGATTACATATCTCAGAGATGACTACTTGGTATTAGATACCCAACTAGGGGGCTCTTCCCTGGAGAAGACCATTTCTCCCACTCTCAGCATTCTCTAATTGCCTGTAGTTGTTTGTCTAGAGGTGAGACCCACAAGCTTTCCCCTTCCATGTTAGCATGCCCATTGGTGTAGAGACCATTGCAGAAAACCACAACTGATCAAAATACAGATAACAGTTCCAGTCTCAACTGATGAGTCTACAACACAATTCCTGCCCCCACGGGTCAGGGAATATTGCAGAAGGGGGGACAGAGAGATTTTTAAGAGGCTGAGGAACAAGAAGTTCGCTGTGAGATTGTGTCTCCTAGAAATGTCAGAAAGGCTACATCCTTGAAGTCTCATCAACATGGCCACCTAACAAGAACTGAACATACCTTTTTAAATCTTTGAGGCGTATTAGAGATATTTATATACAATTTAAAAATGTTTGAATATGAAAGCCCATTCAAACTTAAAGGGATATTAAAATTTTCCCCTTTGTGGTTTTAATTCCTAACCAAATGTATTTTGAGGAACCCAAGAGGTTACGATACTTTGACATCAATTTTCTGTGAACTGGCTACATTTTAGTCTCAATACAGATGGGTAAATTGGTATGGGAGCATGGGGACAAAATAAAATGATCCACATCAGAACCTTTTCAGTGAAATATGCCTTGGATTCTCAGTCTGTAGGATCAGAACCGAGTTCCTTAGGAAATGACTCTTGAACTGAGATCCAAAGACTAAGTTAAAGTTAAGTAGAGGTATAAGGTGAGGGAAAGAGTGTGTCAGAGACAAGGTTGAAAGTATAGGCAAAGGCCTGCTGGTGGTAGAGAGTGTTGTTATGTGCCAAAGTTGGAACTCTCTTCCATTTTAATCCTCTCAAAAATTCTCCCTGCAGACTACCTAAGCTCCCATTTTACAGATTAACAAAGTGAAGAATCACCCACTGCAGAATTTCTGGTAACTAACAAATTTAAAGACAAAGATTGCTACCTTTCAATGCAATTTTCAGTCAAAGGTTATTCTTAACCCCATCTCCCCCAAAGCACTTTTGACAGTACCTGGAGGCATTTGCAGCTGTCACTACTTTAGGGGTGCACTACTGCCATCTAGTGGGCTGAGGCCAGGCATGCTGCTAAGCATCCTGCAATGCTGCCCTTAAAAATTACCTGGCCCAAATTTTCAACAATTCTAAGGTGAAAAAGCCCTGGGCTAAGCCCATGATCCTTATCCTTGTACAAGTCCACCTCCTTCCCTTGAAGTGTCTCAGTCTCTTGTGCATGTGGATTTCTGGCCTAGCAGGTCCAATTAGCTATATATGCCACGTGTAGGGCATGAGTTAGACTTAAGCAGGGACCTTGACTATTTTGCAATTATCCCAATGATCTTCAACAGCTTTATATTATCATGTAATCTCACAGATATAGAATCTAAGGCTAAATTACATGCCTCAGGTAGAAGAACCCAAAGTGACAGAACAGTTGAGTCCAGCTCTTTTTAAATTCGATCTCATGATATTTTCCTTTCCTACAATGGCCCTTTAAAGGATAAATGCTTCCTCTCAGCTCACTTAAATAGAGGTAGCTAAAGCTGGTGGTTCAGGTCTGCAAAAGGGCTGCAGGGGTGCTATGAAGGGTTTGTCAAGTTCAGTGCCTGCATTTTTATTTCAGAAGCTTGAAAATCAGCCCAGTGTTATTCAGCTTGAATTCTTCTCTTGCTAGGCTCAAAACACATCAGACACACAATCTGCTGTTTGCGTAGAAAATGTGTCAGGAGAGAAAAGGATAGCACCCACATGCGAGCATCTGCTCCCAAAATCCATTTCACTGTTAACCATACAATTGAGTGAGAGAAACATCTGTGCCTGCTATTGCAGATGTAATCATAAAACCCAAATGCAGCAATGAAACAAAGTGGAAGAAGGACAGAGGATGGGAAAGCGGAGAGATTCATAGCTATAGTGACAAAAAAGGATGAATCTGGGGCTTGGTTCCTGTACTGAATAGTCTCTGCTTCACCTTTCAAACATGACACCATCTAGAGGGAACAGCAACATTGTAAGCAGGGAAATTATGCAGGAGGCATAGCATTTCAAGCTCAAACCAGCAAGGCAGCTCTGAACAGACAATAAACAAGGCAAAGGAGTTCCAGAGACTACGAGACTACAAATCAACATTAAAAAATACACACACACACACACACACACACACATACACACACACACACACACGGAATCTATGTCAACATCATTTCAATGTTAAGGCAGAGTTAGAATGACAGAACTCAAGAATGTCAAAGCTGAAGGACCCCCAGAGATAACTAGTTTAATCCCTGGTTTTCAGTCTCGAGGAAACAGGCTTCCAGAGAGGGACGTGACTGCCTAAGTTCACACAGCCAGTTAGTGGCCAATGATTCTGGACACTTTCTGGGAGACTCTTTCTCAAGTCAAGCTAGTAAGAAAGGACGCGTTACCCAAGCTTTTCCTTCCTTTGAGCATGCTCTATATGACTGTGTAACTTGACTGTGGGTGCTGAAAGCCAGTGTTGATCACTCCATCTCCACAGCATCCTATTGCCCCTTCCCTCCCAGCTGTTACAGACATCCAATTAAAAATAGTTAATATTTTCAGTAACCAAGTGGCTCAGACTCTACACATAACTCTTTCCATCTTCAAATAAGATGAAAAGATCAGAATGAGATACGTACTATCATCACTCATTTAATTGGTAGAGAAAGCCAGACTTGGAAAGTTTTAGTAACTAGATCATATAGCTGTGGAACAGCAGAACCGAGGTTTAGAATTAGGTTTCTCTGATGGCACATGTTCCTGGAAATCTCACCAGGTCACAATACAATCTTATGGATTTTCAAACAGCTTGTTCGTCCATCGCTGTAAAGGATAACATCAAAGCACCAGATAGTTACTAAGACGCTGTTACACCCCACAACATATTAACAAAAAGACATCTAGTTTTGTTCTGTCATCATACAGTGGATCCTGTGTTTTCCCAATTCTTCCCTGTGTGCATTTCTATGTCCTGTCACCTAAAGTCATAGGGTTCAGGGGTATGAACATTTGAGAGGTTCCCAGAGGAGACTCAGCATTTCCATGGAACTGCCTATCTTCAGAAGATCAAAGCCTTCCACACTGTAAGTGTACTCTACTTTGACCTTCAAAAGTAGAAATATATGCAAAATTTGTTTCATAAGATATTATGTCACAACGTAATAACAAAGATGTTCTGAATTATCCTAATATTTCACTTATCTTTAATCTTCATGATCTTTCAACAGTGCTTTCAGTTGGTTTTTACAACCTTGCAAAGTAAAGGGATGCTATTATCCCACTTTAAAGATGAAGAAATTGAGCATCACATACAGCTTAATGACTTGTCCAAGTTTATAGAGCTAGTATTCAGTGGAGCTAAAACTGAACGTCAAGCTCCCTGGTGGCTTATATCTAATTGGAAAATCAAATGCCATTAATATAATTTTTCTTTAATATTATGCCTCAAGATGTTCAGAAGGGAAGTATAATACCATCACCAAAGTCTCTAGATATTTCATTCACTAATTCTTTTTCTAAATTATAAGCATCCCAACATAATTCCTGGACCGCTAGAACAGAAGTAGCTGTGTCCATGACCTTTCCAGGGATGCCACTTTATCAGGCTTATAAAACAGACTGGAGATGGAAAAGAGATTCTTACAATGAAGGAAGGAACATGACACCTTGAAGAGTAATCAATTATGTGAATGGTTTCATTGCTTGTTATACCATGGATTATGCTTTCATTTTTCATATTAATGTTCTTTATGTTTTTCAATTAGTCACAGCAAATTACCTGTCCTTCGCCTTGGCAAGGACAGCTCAATGGGTCTCCATGGAGAATTTCCCCCAAATCTGCCTGGCAAATTCTTTCTTCAATTCTCCTCCAGGCATTAACATGTAATTCTTTTGAATGAACAAATGTTTTCCATTTGACACCATCTTATTCACATAGGAAATTACCTACTGAAAAAGAAGTCTGAGGAATTTGCCTTTTTGTAGCAATGGTGCATTGCAAAGGATAATTTTAGTTTAAATAGAAAGAATTGAACACTCAAGAAAATTAAAATGCCTTCAATATGTCTTAGTCATTCTAACACAGGAAGATTTTGTCATGGAACAGAGCAAAGAGCAACAATTTAGATTCCTATTCCTTTTTGTTTTGTTCTGCCTAGTACTGGAGAAGTGCCTACTCCTTTGCACTCCACCTCACTACCCCTACAGTTCCCATTCCACAACACCTAATTAGTTACTGTAACTAGCAAGTCCCTGCTCCATCCCCTAGGATGTGAGACCTTCTAGGAGAGGAATGTTATCTTCATCATCCCTAGCTCCTAGTTAGCATGCTGTACTGCAAAGGTAGGTACTTATTGTTAGGTTTTTTTGGTGATAGTACTCTGCAAGAAAAAGGTCTGGAACACAACAAACCCGCTAATGAGAGTTTTATTAGAAAGTAGGGGGGGAGATAGAGAGAGAGACAGAGAGAGAGGGAAACAGAGAGAGAGAGAGAGAGACAAAGCGTGCGTGGCTACAAGTGGAAAGACAGAGAAGGAAGGGGGGGAGGAAGAGGTGGGATTTCCCTTTGCACATGCGCTGTGAAGTCACTTAGCTGGGCGAGTGGCCAGGAATTCCAACACTTATTAGTTGATGAATGAATGAGGTCATTTGCATTTGAAAAAACAGATAAATCCTTGTTATATATACCCTAATACTATAAATTAGGCTTTGTTTGGGGTCCAATAAAAATATTATGTATTTTACTTTCTTATAATTTTGTGTAGAGAAACCACACTGAGACTTCATACTATAACCAAGCCATGCTAAGTGTTACCTTTCCAAAGGCCTTCTAGTAACCTGCTTTGAGACTGTTTTGCTAAGGGCTACCACTTTCTGTCTTCTTTGATATGTACTGGGGACCTTACCATAAATAAGCTCCCTCAATTGAGATGGAGCCCCAACTAGCCATCTCTCAAGGCCAAACAAAGCTTCCACTGTCGGGACTGGGTTACATCCAACTGAGTTGTGGGCCAAAGGGGTCCCATGGAAATCCTCAAAAAACCCAGGCTGTTGCCAAGACAATAGGTTGTTCTCCACAAACTGAAGGCAAGGCCCCATTGCTGAAGACAACATCCAAACAGCTCATCGATCATGAAGAGGTTGAGCTGGTGCTTACATAGAAACCTTCACCCCTAGTTCTATTGTCTTTGGTATAGAAAGGTGCTCTGCAGGCTACCAAAAAAAGATAATCATAAACACCAACCTACCCACAAAATCATTGAACTACAATTCTGTCCTGCCTGCAAAATATGCTAGGGCAATAGTGGCACAAAGCTTGTGGGAGTAATCAACTAATATCTGATTTGACTTAAGGCCCACTCCATGAGATGGAACCCATACCTGACACTGCTTGGGTGGCGAAGAACCAGAAACTAGATAGCCCAGAAATGTAAGATAAAACCAAATACTACCAGTCTTTTTTTTTAAGTATTGATAAAATTGTGGTGGTATTTTATCTATGTCCCCCAGTAAAATTTATCTGAAGATCAGAGGAACAAGGTCAGCCACTAGCCTTGCACAAAAAAAAAGAAAGAAGGAAGAAAAACCTAAGGTGACTGTCCAGGCAGCCAGCTGGATTTTTTTTTTTTGGAAGTTGCTTGTTTGCATTTCCTGTTTTACTAAGTAATATTATTTCCTTTTTGGGTTTCTGAGGGAGTTGAAGATTAGATAGTTAAGATATCATTAGGATGGTTTTCTGTTAGTAATATAAGAAAGTGAATTAGGTACATTTAGAACTCATCAAAATAGGATAGATAATGGAGTATTTCCTCTGGATTTGTCAAATGCTAATGGACTAGACATTGTTAATGTATTAATCACTTGTGTATACTGTATATAGTTATTGTACTTATTGTATGTAGTTTTTCTTATATTAGTTATAACCTTTTTAAATTTTTTAAAATTTTTATTAGACAAAGACGGGAAATGTGGTGGTATTTTATTTATGTCTCCCAATATAATTTATCTGAAGATCAGAGGAACAAGATTAGCTGCTAGCCTTGCAAAATTAGCACATGCCCTTAATCCTATCACTTAGTAAGCAGGGTCTGTCTGGATCCCTGTGAGTTCCAGGTCACACTAGGAACAGTCAAGCATGGAGACACAGGCCTTTAATCCTAACATCAACCATAGAATTCTGGAGGTCTATACAGACAGGCAGGAAGTGACAGAAGTGGGCGAATGGAGGAAGTGATGTAGCTAGGCTGAAAGAGCCAATGGGAGAACACAACAGAAAGGGATATAGATGTGGAGATTTAGGAAGTCAGGGACACTCTTCGTTTTGGGAGCAGCAGTAGAAGTCTAAGATGAGGCTGGTAGCTGTTCCTAATTCCTCTGATCTCTGTCAGACTTTNACCCCTATCTCTGCCTCTGTGTTTTATTTAACAAGACCATTTAGAAAACCCATCTTGCATTAAATGACTCCTAATAATATTCTGTTACACTCATAGATCAGTGCCTTATTCAGCCATCATCAGAGAAGCTTCTTCTTGCAGCAGATGGGAACAAATACAGAGACCCACAGCCAGACATTATGCACAGAGAGAAAGACCGTGGAACACACAGCTCTAAATGACATGTCTCCATCAAATCCCTTCCCTAAGAACTCAAGGAACCCCATGGATAAAAGAGGCAGAAAAAGTGTAAGAACCAAAAGATCTTCACCAACCTCACATCTGACAGAGGGCTGATTTCCAAAATATATAAAGAACTCAAGAAACTAGACATCAAAATATCTAACAATCCAATTAGAAAATGGGCTACAGATCTAAACAGAGAATTCTCAACAGAAGAATTGCAGATGGCTGAGAGGCATTTGAGGAATTGCTCAACATCCCTAGTCATCAGGGAAATGCAAATCAAAACGATTCTGAGATACCACCTTACACCTATCAGAATGGCTAAGATCAAAAACACTGAGAACAGCTTACGTTGGAGAGGATGTGGAGCAGGGGGAACACTTCTCCAATGCTGGTGGGAGTGTAATCTTGTATAGCCACTTTGGAAATCAGTATGGCGGTTTCTCGGAAAACTGGGAATCAATCTTCCTCAAGACCCAGCTATACCACTCTTGTGCATATACCCAAAGAATGCTCAATCATACCACAAGGTCACATGCTCAGCTATGTTCATAGCAGCATTATTCGTAATAGCCAGAACCTGGAAACTACCTAGATGCCCCTCTACGAAGAATGGATTAAGAAAATGTGGTACATATACACAATGGAGTACTACTCAGCAGAGAAAAACAATGACATCATGAAATTTGCAGGCAAATGGAGGGAACTAGAAAATATCATCCTGAGTGAGGTAACCCAGACCCAGAAGGACAAACATGGTATGTACTCACTCAT
>LZPO01068923.1:906349-963241 GCA_001675575.1 Neotoma lepida
GGTACTAATTTACATTACTACCAGCATTAAATAAGGATTCCTTTCCCACAAACCCTAACCTGCATCTGTTATCATAAGTTTTCTTCCTTATAGCCATTCCAACTGGGATGAGATGGTATATCAAAGTAGCTTTAACTTGAACTATTTTCAAAATACTTACTGCCATTTGTGTTCTTCTTTTCAAAACTTCTAGAGGAAAACATAAGGAATATACCTCAAGATATATGTGTAGATAAGAATTTCCTGAATAGGAATCTAATAGCACAGGAAATAGCCCTAGGAATTTCCAAATAGGACTCTGTGAAATTAAAAAGTTTATGCACAGAAAAGAAAACTACCGGCAGAATGGATAGAGAGCCTCCAGAATGGGAGAACACCTTTACCAGCTACACGTCAGACAAGGCACTAATGTACAGAATTTATAAAGAACTAAAGAATTTAAACACTAAAAAATGAAAGTGGCAATCAATAAATGGTTGTTGAAATGATTTATCTTTCTTAATTTACTTTAGCAATCAAAATAGAACATTTCAGACTCTATATTCTCTGTTATTGGCCCTCAGATATACTGTATTTTAATTTTTAAAAACATATTCCACCCACAGAATCATATAATGTCCCCAGTTGCTCACAGGTGATTGTTGGTAAAATAATCAAAACAAACAGATATACAACTGAAATGTGAAAAGAGAGAGATTGTGCATATATATATGCATTTGATCAAAGGCTACAACTAGGTAGACATAAATTTTGTAGCATTAACTCTGAAGAAGACAATTAAAATGCGAATTATGAGAACTTAAGGGCTGTTAACATAGAAATATCAGTTTGATGGCAAAAATACATTGCATTTCTAAATCCCTAGACAATAAAAATCACTTTCTGTCAAAATTCTTACCAGACAGAAAGTCCAACAGATTAAAACATAAGATTAAGTTATAAAGTAGAAAATAAAGAGTCAAATTTCAGTGTTTCCTGTTGGAGAAGTCTTTCTCACTTACTTACTCACTCCATTCATTCTGGCTTTTTTGAGGCAGTGTTTCATGTAGTTCAGGCCAGCCTTGGACCCCTTAGGTATGCAAGGCTAAACTTTGACTCTTCATCCCTCTGCTTCTACTTGCCAAGTGCTGACTGACTAGTCTTTTAACCCCTCTTCTCCCATAGTAAACACTTCTTGCTTAAAGTGGCATCTCAGTTTACAATTCTCCTTTCTCAGCGTGTAGATGTTATTAGGTAACAGTGGTCATGTTCATATTATGGGATCATGGTTCCCTAGCCATACTTATTAACCTAGTGGTGAGCACAGGAAACAAAGTGACAAGTTCTTTATCTCTTCAATTTAAAATACGGAATGGAAAGCAGAACATAGTGATCCACGCCTTTAATCCCAGCACTTGGGAGGCAGAGGCCAGCCTGATCTACATAGTGAGTTTCAGGCCAGCCACAGGTACGCAGTGAGACCCTATCTCTAAAAACCATAACAACAACAACAGCAGCAGCAGCAGCAGGAGCAGCAGCAACAATAATAATAATAATAAAATCTGAAATGGAAAGGTTATGAGAATTGACTATGAATCCTGAGTTTTGTGCTATGAGTTGAGTGATAACAAAAACTACATTTAATATTCCTTTCTTTTCATTTTTAATTTCCAAATTGAAAATGCATATGCTAATTGTACTATCCTTAAATCTAGGAGAACAAAACCTCTATACCTATGTTGTTGTATTACAGAAAAGATAATTCAGTGACTTCCTTCTCACCCTTTTCCTCTCATTCCAAAGCACTTCTGGTTACATAAGTTATTAACATAAACTATATGATTTCATGTTGAATCTACAGGACACAAATATGTGTTGAGAGCAATCATTTTTCAAATCCGACAGAATATTTATACTCCTTCACTGTTGGTTGACATACCATGAGAACTGTCCAATATTAAAATGACAGGATGCTTTAAACCATCTGAACAAAAGCTAATAGGAAAAAACAATATATTTTGAAATCAGGATCATATATTGTTTCCAGCCTTTATGATATAAAAGAAACAATTTTTCTTTTGGTTTTGATGGAATAAAATTTTAAGAGCATTGCAAAATATACTGTGCCTGTAACTATGTCCAAATATTACCTCAAGAACCAACTGCTGAGTGTCTACTACATGATAGCAACTGTTATAGGTAAAGACTGGAACATTTGTTGCTGGGTAAAATTACAGGTCCTCAGTTAATTGCAGTGTTACTCAGAGAACCGCCATCACAATAGATATACAAAGAGACAAATTGTACAGTATGAGACTTGAAAAATGATTCTGACTTTCCGTGTAAAGTAAATGAACTTTATGAAGATGGGGAAGCATGCATGGTAATCAGGAGGCAAAACGAGAAAGGATTGTTAGTAAATGAGTGCATGGAAGAATTTGGATTAAATTTAGACAGTTTAAAGAGTACAACTGAGTTCTGATCAATGGTCATAAAGTACCTATTATGTGTGAGACATTTTGAGTACAACGACTAAGAGCCATGATAATGATGGATAATTTTAAATCATGATTATTAAGGGTCATTATTTCCCATGAACTCATAGGCTAGTAGATGAATAGTGGCTAGAAAGACATAAGTAACAGAATCATAGAATTTTAGATAAATGCAATAATATAATTAGATACAGAATAAGGAAAGAGAGAATGAAATTAACTCTGGGGACTGTGTGGTTGTATATTGGTGAGGATATATGGTAAGAAAGGCCCTATAGGGTTATCATTTAAGCAGTATTTGGATTGTAGGCATTCATCAAGCACGAATGGGCACAAACATCAAGCCTTGCAATAATATGGTAGGTCCAGAAAACTTCAAGATCCATTACTGGATCAAGAGAAAAAAGTAATAAATGAAAGCAGACAAGCAGACAGGAGTCAGGCTCCAGATGACTGTGGAAGCTGCCTTAAAGCAATCTGGATTTAAATGTAGGAGTAATTTAAATTTTTCAAGTAGAGTTGGATTCAGTGGTGACAGTTGAAGTGTGTTGGGGACAATTCCAGACTTGGGAAGACTGGGTAGTATGTGATTGCTGCTTGTAGGAATATCAGATTTTAGATGGGATATTCAACACTGCTCCAGAAACAGTGATGAACAAGGGTTTCTGAGAGTGTTGAAATATTTGTTTCATGATTAATATATAGTTCTCAATACAAATAAAGCAAAGATGTGAGCTGTGACACCAGATTAGAGGTAGAATCATAAAGATCTACTTTGCCTAAATATCCCAGTGCTGTTTACCTTCCCCTGATTGAAATCAGATTTGGTTTAAGAATGGCTGAGTCTACAGGTAGATAAACTAGAGACTCCAGATGCTGGAATACAAAGTTTAGAGAAGTAGAGAGCCAGGCAGGATGCTCCTAGGATGGATGAAAGTATTGCAAAGCAGTGATAGGAGCCCAGCTGTGGAGTTGTGATTCAACAGTATGAATTTTCAACTGTTTCCAGCTATGAAAGATTCATTCTCCAGAAAAAGAAGCTATTAAGCACAAAATCCCAAGTTAATTTGCCATGCTTTTAGTCATTCAATAGATCAGCACTCACAATTGGCTACACTAGTAACAACAACAAATATACCGGGTATAAAGCTATTAAACTCATGCAAGGTAGGGGGGAAAGGATACATTTATTGCAACTCACAGTTTTCTGTGGCTATGTCTGTTTGTCATGTTTCCACAATAAATCCAAGGACACAGATTTTTCCCTCTGATTTAGAGAGCTAGTCAAGTAATACTCATGCCTTCACAGGAATGGCAGTTCAACACAACTTACTTTGTTGATGGGTTTCCTATCAGGTAAGTTTTTAGCTATCACAGAATTTCAGATAATATAATGAATCAACCATATCACTTTAAAATACCTTTTTTCATTTTGCTTTTGTGCATTGACTTTTTATCCCTGTGCCATGTTGGTGAATATGTTCTATGACTGTATAATGCTCTTACAATAGTACACTCACCATCTGAACTTGGCCTTTTTTGTTTGCTGGGGATCCTATAACAAAAGAGCACATGTTGGACTGCTTAAGGAACAAAGCTTTATTTTCTTATGGTTCCGAAGGCTTCAATTCCGAGATAAAGATGTTGGCAGTGTTAGTTCCTTCCAACATCACTTTCCTTGGTTTGCAGATGGCTGTGTCTTCATGGTAACTCTTGGGTTCTGAGATGTGTCTGATATCTATCTAAACTTCCTCCTCTCAACAACAATTTGATTGGATTAGAGCTCACCTGTGAGGTCTTAACTTACTTTCTTTATTCTTGTAAAGGTCCTGTCTTTAAATACAGCTACAATCTGAGATAATAGGGGTTAAGACCCTACATACATGAAATCTAGGAGGGTGGTACACTTCAGTGCAGAACTCCTATCTTTCTTTTTTCCCATCTTCACCATTTCTTGAAATATGTGAGACCCTTCATTTTCATTACCAGCTGGTTTTGTAGGAAGTGTGTTTTGATAGGAAGTCAACGGCTCTATTAGGTTGATGCACTAGAATGTACTTAACCTGTTCACAAGAGCTGGGCATTTTCCATTATTGTCAGAGTAGCTGCTGTTATAGATAATGCTTCAGTGAGCATCTTTGTGGATATGGCTTTTTCTTTCTCTTCAATTATTTCCTTAGTATAAATCCACAAGAGTGGGACTGCCAGGTCATTTTTATGACTCTTGGTACATTTTGCTATATTGCTTTTTAAATGGGCTATGCCAATTTGTATAGCAACCAGCAGTGTATGAGCATGTAGCTTTTAAAAATACTTATATTTTGTGTTATGCTTTAAATTTTTTAATTTTAATAGGTGTAAAATGTTATCCCATTGCTTTTTAAATTTGTATGACTAATGAGGTTACAAAGTGTTGGGGGTTTGTTGCAAATTAGAGTAGTTCATATAAAATATCAAATCTTCACTGAAGTTTTAATTTCACATGTCACTTTAATATAAATTAATGCATTCATTAATAAAATTATTTTAGTACATTTGGGAGGCAGTCTGTTCTTTGCCAAGTATTGTACCATGGTGGAAGACACAAAAGCAATTTGAATTCTTGTGTCTAGAATAAGACGTCCATGTTTTTGTTATTGTCTCTTAGAAGTTTTAAGAAAAAGAGAGATTTAAAAGACATCTAATACCAATATATTTAAGTTAAAGCACATCTAATTCCTATGTCAGAGGAGGGTGTAGCAAAATACTATTACATGTATTATGGTACAAATACAAAGAAAAAGATCTGCGTCCTCTAGGTCACAGAAAGTGAACTTTGAACCTTCTGGCATCAGGAAAGATTTTCCTGAGGATGTTCCTGAAGAATCTAATCTGGACGACAGCAAAGAGCTGGCATGGCAAAGAACCATGGAGACCAAACATAACAGAAAGATTGCAAAGCTCATTTGAGGGAGAAAATAGCACAAGTTTTGTAGGAACTAAAAAAAGAGATATGGCAGATGAAGTCAGAGATTGAACTAGTCTTTGTATTCTTTAGCCTCTGCATTGCTAAACTTCCCTAAGTCAACTGTGGGTCCTTCTACTGAAGGCAATAAATATGCATGCCCACCATCAGTTTCAGAGAAAACAGAGACAGTTGGTGATATGGACAGCCTAGAAGGCACATGCCACAATTTAGTTACCTTGGAAAACAACTCAACAAGGCAAAGAATCTTAGGCCTTTCATCTGAGTTATCAAAACCAGGCTTGGTACTGCATGCCTATAATCCTGGGTGCTCCAAGGAAGAGACAAGAGGATTGATGTGAGTTTGTAGTCAACCTGGTATACATAATGAGTTTCAGAGCATCCAGGGCTGTATAATGAAACACTGTCTCAGAATAACAACAAAATTCATGTGAATCCATGCATACCACTTCCAAGTGAACATAAAAGCCTTCTTGCAAAATTTTTGGATGAGATCTGCCCAATTTCGTTCTTTTTTTCAGTAAATACATATTTTTCTATACTCTCTTCTGTTTTCCCATCCTTATAGGTATCTATTTTTAATGAAACCAATTTAATTATTACTAGTTTTATATTTAAGTCTATTCCAAGTACCAATCACTTGAACTCAATCTTAAAGAGCTATCACCTAGTACCTAGGTGAATACATTTCTCTAGAAGTTTCACACTCAGTCATGAATGGTGGAAATCACTCTCTTCAGACCATATTTCTTATTTAAAAATAGAACAATTTGAATGACTATAAGGTTTCCTGATTCTCAGTTTTCCAAATCATAGGGCAAACAATGCAATGCTGGATCAATAGTATTACAATACAAGTGGAAGTTGATGGAAGTTGATCAAATCTATGGACATCAAGAATAAATGCATTTGCATAAGTTAAAATTCTAAGTAAATGCCCAGTAGTAGAATAAGCTATGTAGGCTTTTGGGCTAACTCATTCTCAATTCTTCTTTAAAAATACAATAAAAATGGTAATTAAAAATGAAAAACCTGACATGAGTGATCATTTTTCTTAAAATACAAGAGGAAAATTAATTCAAATATTCCTTTACTTGAAGTGCACAATTAGCAAAGTTTGGAATGGTCCCAAGTGACAGTTTCAATCTTGGCTCTTCAAATAAAAGCAGACATATTTTTAGACTGTAGAACTGACTAAGATGTAAGTGGCTTGCAGTTAAAGTAATTGCATATCTGGTGGTGGTAAGTGAATTACAGGAGTGACGAATGCTGGTACTTAAATAATTTGAAGCAAACAACATCTCCCTTCTGCACGGAGCAGATCTGAAGTCAGTAAAACATCTGTTTCATTTATTCTGCTCTTGCCTTCATGACTGAGGCCTGGTTCCCAGTTTGAGCTGATGCCATTCAATCACACACTGCAGGCAGCAGTGCCCTCTCAAACACCATCCAACAAACAGAATGTCAAATTTGGTTTCTAAAAGCAGACAGGTTAGTTTTCTAAAACGTACCAGAAAATAAATAACAGTGCCCCTCAATATATAATACTTAGCCTTGATAAAAGTTTATGTTCTTATTTCAGTAGGCATGACAGTTTTTTCTAGAAATAGGAAGACACCTACTGCAATGGTGCATGCTTTCCTGTCTACATAGAATGTTTTTTACCACCAACTCTCAATTTAAGAGCCTTCAAGGTTCACTCAAATTCTGCACTTTCTTTCCATCCCTTTGAAGTGATTTTCTTTCCTCTTCCTTCCTATACTCTTGGGTTACTGTAGTGCTTATAATTGTGCATTATTGCAGCTATTCAATAGCCTTTTAGCCTTCTCTAGTAAATAATAAAGATATAGAAGACAGGGGGAGAATGCTCAGCTCAGCCCAATAGCTAAGATGGTTCCTGGCACATGATAATATTTACTTAATCTGTTGAATTATATATCAGAATTAAAAGGTGGGTTTCTTTAAGGCAATCAACCTCAGATATTTTAGGTAATACTTTAAATATTCATTTAACCAACATATATAGTGGAGACACTATTTGGAAATCATCCAAATGACCCTCTTAGTAAGAAATCAATCAACCATGGTCAATCTATGCAGCAGTATAAACCTAAGAGTCTACTTCATTGACTCCTTGTCAATCATGTCCTTCTAAAATGTCTCCAGATGCTATGCTTGACAAATTCATGGCTGGATAGATTTGGGGAATGTTCTACAGCCCATCTGGTAAAAAAAAATTTCCATTTTAAAAGAAGAAAGTCTTTAATATTTGGAAACTTTTTTCGTGGAGGGGGTTGTAAAGTAAATAACAAAAACCGTAAAAACATTCTGATACCTATCTCTTTTAAAGTTCAAGAATATCTATTTTTCAAAACTCCCTGCTTAGACAGTACAAACCTGACCTTTAAAATAAATTGGGAACATAAATTTGATGAATTTGTTTGATATGTATTTTTAATTATCACAGTCATTGAGCCAGTTCCATTAAAATATGCAACCTGATCATTGATTAAATGCCTGTTTATGCATTCAACTAAGCTAATAAGTTATGTAGATTCACCACCAACTCTACAACTGGATCTCTGAAATATGAAATTGGATCAGAATGGTGCAAGTTTTTGTTACTAAGATCTACAGAAAAGATGACATGTGCACATCCTGAATATGAAACTTGGAGAGTTGGTCAGCATAAAAGTGTAACTATGTGAAGTACAGGGTAGAATCAATGAAGTATGAAATATGAGATGCATTTGTGTGACACTGTTTGCAAATCACACCCCTTTCTCAGCAAAATTATCTGCCTTTGTACAAAAAGGAATCAAACATAGGAACATATCTGATGTGATGTCAGATATCTGTAATTCAGCACTTGAGAGGCATAGGCAGGAAGAAGTTGAGGTCAAGGCTAATAGCAGCTACAGAATTAGCCTTGGCCTCAAAAAACTAGAAACAGAAACCAGTCTATGTAGCATTTATGGGTTTCACTATTCCTGAGATCTCATTTGACAAAATATTGATATGTAGTGCATTTGAATCCCTGTATGTGCACACTTTAACTAGAATTATATCTCACCTTAAAAAATGTTTCCTGGAGCTAGAGAGATGGAGCAACAGTTTAGAGCATGCATTTCTTTTGTAGAGAAACTGAGTTTGGTTCCCAGCACCTAAAGTGGGTGCCTTACAACCATCTCTAAGTCCAGCTCCAGGAGATTTGATGCCCTCTGGCCTCCATAGGCATTGCATTCATCTGTACACACACACAAACACACACACACACACACACACACACATATACAGAAATCAAATTTAATCTTTTCAAACCTAAAATAATATTTCCTAAAAACCTTTAACTTTGTTTTGATCCAGAGATATAAGAACTTTCCACCTTTCAACCTATATAATATGTTTTATAGTTACTCTCTGACAGCCACTCAAGAGCTTTTAGTCTAAAAAATACTAAGTGCACAATAATTAAGCAATTTTCTTTCAGTTTAAGTACAGAGGAACTATATTATTTACTCTTGGAATAGACTGAGAAAGAAAGAAAACAGACTTCTTTGCTTCTCCTATCATAGATATTACTTTGCCATTACCACTCTCTCTTTGAACTCCACCTTGGAAATCACTGAGAAAAAGACCAGAAAAAAAATAACTAAACTTTATCACAGGCTGGGGAAATTTAAAAATAAAATGAATTCCAAACATCTAATTTTTTTCCCACAATGGGCAACCAAATTAAAATGCCCCTGTGCTAGAATTCATAGCTTCCTTTTAAAAGTAATTCTCAGATAGTTAATATATCTCAGTGGCAGAATACCTGTTCATCATGCACAAAGTCCTGAGTGTAGTCATCAGTACCGCAAAAAATACGAAAGAAAAAATTATAAATCATTTTATATTAAGATCACATCCTATTTTAATATCAGCATATTTTCTCTTTACACTACCTATGTGTAAATTGTTTTCTCCCCAAACTGATAAGAAGCATTATGTATACAAGTGGCTTCATTCCCAGCTAAAATAAAGGCCAAAATATAGAATACTACAACTGTTATTAACTTAATATCTGAAATGGTTTCATAAGGAATACATGCATGATCATGTGATTATAGCTTGATACAGACAATATGGATGTGTATTAGTAATATTGTTGCAACATGATGGGGGCATATACCAATAAACTATATTTTGGCCCTTTATCTCTATTATGATACAGTTTGGATTTTTAGATATTTTTTATACTTTTCCGTCCATTGAGATCTAGGCACATGATTTCTCCTATTATTTGAAAAGTAGTCTTCTGGTAAAATGTTGTATAAAGACCATTTGAAAGACATGGTATAAATGAAGTATTGGTTGGCTGGACACTCCCAGGGATATGGGAAGCATACAGAACATTCCAAATATTAACCTGTCAAAATTATTGTGATCTGCTGGCAACGTAAAAGGACAAAGGGTATTTATTTTTCCACTGAAAGTTCCCTGATCCTTGGGGTGTCTTTGACAGTAGTAATGATGAAAATAGTGGAGAGGCCTGGAAAGAAATATGTGCTTAGTTCTCCAGTCAGAAATGCCAGAAGAGAGCTCTGGTTAGTTCTCTCCTTTTAAAGAGCACCCTTGCCTGGAGAGGATATGCTACTGAAGCTCCAGTTCAGACACCAATCCCCTCTAGTGTTCAGCGTTGGAACTGATCTCTAGGTTTTCTTGCTGGGGGTAAGTTATATCCATTGTCCAATTTTAGCCCAATTTCTAAGTGATGTTAGCATTACCTCTTCAGAAATGGGAATTTTTGAGTAGCCTTGAAGATCCAGTGTAAGGGAGATTCACTTTTTCTTAGCCAAGAGAATGAAATCTACCTCTGAATGGAGAGATAATATTCCAGCTGGGTCAGATAATCATCTGGCTAAGACAGGTTGAATCACTTTAAGGCGTGTTAAAGGGATGTAAAGAATAATTCTCCCTTTAAGGAGATAGTGGACTTTTGTTTCCCAGGATAGCTACTTTCTGTGAATTCCCTTAGGAAACTGTATTCATAAAGGTCGGTTAAGCTTATCAGGTTTTCTGAGTTCCTTAGAAGAGCATATTTTTCCCTTTTCTTATTTTTTATTTACCTCTTCTTCCTTTGGACCCTTGCAAACTCTCAGCTTGTTTCCCCACACTATCTGGGCTCTCTCACTCTTCTTCTAGGAAGTTATCTCCCTCCCATCCACTCCTACCATGTGACTGTTTACAGGGAGCTTTCGCTCTTCCTCATCTCCAGCTGCCACCTCTAGGCAGCTGCCAAGGTTTCCAGCTGGCTTGCCCAATGGTTGGTCATTTAAACTCTAAAAAGTGTTGTCCTCAAAACATCTTCTGAGTACATTATCAGATTCTTCGGAGAGACTGAGTACCCCAAGATTGAATTCCAATTTCTGGGTAACAATACACAATCCAGACGGGTCTCCTCAAAATTTGCAGGAACAATAATTCCAAAGTAGTCAAGTGATGCAATGTGCATTTACAATGGCCTGATATTATATAAAACCAACTCCATAACTATCAGAGCAGAAAAACAGTAACAATCACAACAAACAGCAGGTAAGTGTCTTGAAGTCCTCTCAGCAGTTTGAGTTAAATTTAACTCTGTAATATCCTTCATGACAGTATTTTCTTCTTTGTACCATGTTCAAGTCTCAAACTCCTTTCCAGAACTTTGTTCAAGGACACATTCAACAGAACACCTGTCACTCTAACCTCAATTAAGGTTTACATTAATTGCACATAGTTTTCTTATTTTAATGCTATAAAGGTAGAGAGAAATGTTATGATGTCTGCCCCACTGAGAACTTAGGTCTCCCTAGAAGGGACAACCTGGGACTGTCCGCCCGTTCCCAGCCTCATTTTCTTGGGAGACAATCAGACGTGACAGGGAATCCAGTCAAGCAAGAACTCCTTTATTATTTTTTATTCTTTTTGAAAAACAGCCCCTTTTAAAGCCTAAAACCACAAGGCTAGACAGAGGGGCGGGGTAGATGCCCCGTCGGGCCAATCAGTTTAAAGGTCACCCAGACATAAACAGCTTAGGTTCCTCCTTCCGTGCTTCCTCCACAGACCCCCACAGACCTCTGTCAACAACTTGGTTCCTTCCTCCCAGGACCATCTTTTACTTGTAAACAACTTGGGTCTGCAAGCCCCTACAGAGAAACCTACTTCTCAAGCCACTGAGAATGGATGACGGGTAGCAAGGATCTACCTAAGAGTTTGAAGTTCACCTATTCATGATTTTCATTCTGTGTTGGGTCATTAACATTTCTAATTTAATACCTTCTATTTTTATTAGCTAATTCAAATGCCTTTCCCTCCTCCTAGTCAAAAAGTGTTCTCTTTGCTCTAAATTTTCCACTTAATAATGAATCTTCGTATTGACTAGAATTATACATTTACCTTGTGCATTTATTTTCAGTTTTTCCTAAACACAGTTGCAAAATAACAAGACTGAATGGTTATGATTATCTGAGATTTAAAAAAAAAACACTTTTGGAAGAAAATAGCATTACAGACAGAAAGTTTGTGATTGAACCCTTTAAGGAGCAGCAATCAGCAAGCCTTGGAAACTACAAGAATGACAATGAAATCACTAAAAAACAACTTTAAAAACACACTTAAGGACTCCTTTAGTTTTACCTGAAAATGGCTTTATAAGATCTGTTGACTATTTTCAAATATCACATACGCAAAGACAAAAGCAGAAATCACTGAGTTCCAAACTACGTAAAAGTAGAAATGTTAAAAATCACATTTTTAAATTACATAAAATGAAGTCAGAGTAGTAAATTTAAAGAAAAAGAAAACATCAAATCATTTTAAGGTGGCATATGACCTTTCTAAAAACTTTTGGGTAAAGGAAACCAAATTGTCAAGGGTACACTATTGGTAAATAATGATGAATATTGCAACTTTTGAAATTATCATCAAAAGCTATACTTAGAAGAAAATTCAGAGCTTCAAATAACTTTATTATAACATTTAAAACATAAACATGTTCAAGTCTCTATTATCTCAAAATGCTATCCTACACTGACTTTATATTTCTCCCTACTCACTGCAGCTACATCCATACATCTTTTCACTCATGGTCCAAATTTCATTCACTTGGACCAACATAGTACAGTGGAATTCTAATATGAGCTATATATGCACTTTAAAAAGTTCTAACAGTCACATTTGTAAACTAAAAATACTCACAATTCAGTTTAATAATATGGTTTAATTTAATACCATCCAAAATACTATCATTTTAACATATAACCAATGTAAAAATATTTTCAGTCTTCCAAATGCACTGTATTTTACATCAATGGCTCCTTCACTTTACATATATCACATATTAAGTGTTCAGTAGCAACATGTAGCTAGCAATTATCATAGTAGAAAATATGGTAGATGTGCACTACACAGTACCTTTGTTTGGAGTGAATCACATTGATAATGCAAATTCTAAATCAGAGGATCATCTTTCTTGTATACTTTTATCTATTCTTTGAGAATTTCATAGATGTATACAATGATCATTTTTCACTCTTGATAACCTCAACTTTCTAGAATTCTCTGTTGTCAGATCTGACCATCATTCCCTTTTGTTACCCATGTTATCCCTTTTCTAATTCACTGTGTCTTTTTTTAATCTCCTCTCAACATTTTCAATTTAGACCCCCTGGCAGCTCTCACTTTATTTAGGTTGAAACTTGACAAGAGCTTTTCAACTCCACCTCTGTGTTTGCACTTGACGATTTCAGAAGTTCCCAAGACTTGAGAGCATCCGTATCACTTGGCACCTGCTTGAAGTCTACAATCCCAGGCCCAACACCAAACCCACAAATGAAGACAAAGCTGTTTTTAAGGTCTTTGGGTGATTTATATGTGCATTGAAATTTAAGAAACATTGGAATTTAGATGTAGTTCAATGGCAAAGTACTTGCCTACATACATGAAATCCTGGCTCTGATTGCTAACAGCACCAAATAACATTGAAAAAATCTATGTTAAGCTTAGCTCTCTAGGGATATTATATCTATAATGCCTTTCCCTAATGTGTTTTTCTAATGGTTACCTTGTTCATCTCTAAAAGGTAGGGCATATATAATTTCTTCTATGGAAACTCAATTGTGTCCCTGTTTTTTCCAAAAATAGCAATACATATCTATTCCCAGTTCCCTTTATAGCAACCATCGTATCAAAATTAGTAAATGAAGAAATAAAGTTAATGTAGATAAATATGTGAAAATACTTGCATACTAATTGGTTTTCTTAAGTGTACTGACACCTCACACTCCTTCTGTGATACCTGGTTATTAGATCAAAATGCAACTCTGTTAAAATTTTATAGTTCTTACTTCCACACACAGTACTGTTCAGCCCAAATCCTGAATTTCTTCACTGGAAAATCAGTATATTTTGATTTATTAAATGCTTTCATTATGAAAGTATCTGGTGATAAAGAGCATAATCATGACTAACAATCTTGGAGGGAGTCTGTTTCCTTAGCTACTCTGCTAAATCTGTCCCACACTTTAAAATGTCATCTTCAACATAGCATTTTACAAGGATTTTAGAAAGAGCTGTGACACATTTTTAATCATCAATTACTGCTGGAACATTAAAAGAAAGGGTAGTGGAGAGCTTTCCTCGGATTTTCTAGCATATTAACTGTACTCAGAAATGATCAGTTATCTCTCACAAATCTGTTTTGCTTGTGGTTTATTATCTATTTTCCTCCTGGATTCAGATGCTAGAATCATTTTTGCAAAACTGTAACATTATTCCACTCATTTTAATATAATATTTTATTAATTCTTTGAGAATTTCACACAGTATATTTTGATTGTATCCCCATCCCTCCTATGCCCTAATTCCTCTTATGTCTACCCCCACCTCTATACCCACTCACAATTTCATGTCCTCTTAGTTTGCTGTTGTTACTTTATTTCTTTCATTTTCAAAAGCTACAATGCAATTATATCATTTCTCCTTCCCTTTCCTCCCTCCAAATCCTCTCATATACCTTCCTCACTCTTTCAAATTCAGGGCCTCTTTTTTCATTAGTTGTTTCTGTATATATGTATGTATGGGTATACACACATACAAACATATATGTATACATACATATATATGCATACACACACACACACATAAATACAACCCATTCAGTCTGTGTAATGTTACCTGTATGTATATTTTCAGGGCTGACCATTTGGTATTGGAAATTGGTGTGCTCTTCCCTGGGGAAGACTACTCTTTCCACTCTCAGCATTCCTTCATTGCCTATAGTTCTTTGTGTAGGATTGAGGCCTCGTTTTAATGGAATGACAATTTCATTCACCTGTTAAGTCTTTGATCAGTATCAGTAAGGTTTTTGTCACAGTGACAATACCTCAATAACAAAGGGAAGAAGGATTTGGTTTGGCCTAGTTTCAGCCCGGGTGAACTGGTTCCATGTCTCCAGGCCTGTAATATGGCAGTACATCATGGCAGAACAGTCAGGGAACACTCACACAATGTCAAGTATGTTGTAAGTACTCTATCACACATTTTTCATTTCCCTCTTTGAAATATGGTGAGTGTGAATATGGAAAGAGGAGTTCATAAAGTGTCACTGAGTGAAGGAGATTAACAGGATGAGATTAGAACAATAGGTTCATCTCTCTCAGTGTCACAAATACTAAACTCGGGACTTCTTCATTCTCACATCAAGCAACAAGAACCATGTGGGTGCCATTTTATACAGCCTAGCAGTAAGTAATGATAACAAAAGTAGTGATGGCTAAGTTGCTTGGCAGAGAATCAGAAGAAACAGAATAAGCAGTGACCTGTGTAGAATGCTTTTATGCTACCATAGGGTTGAAGGAACCTAGACGTCCTTAAAAATTAAAAAAAAGTGTAAGATGATGTGTGATGTATGCTCAGACTAGCAAACACTCAGACCTAGTACTGATGCCAAGAAGATCCAGGCATCACATCTCACTCAACATTCCTTTATTACTCACCTTTTTATGTCTGGGTCCCTGACTTTATCATGTCAGTAATGAGCTAATAGAAACTTCTGGGAGGGGAAATCTTTGAAAAACATTTTGAGAAAGGAGTGAGACTTGTCCCTAAATCTATATGGAGAAATATTATCTAGTTTTCAGTTATCCTACATAATCCTGTTTATGGGGTTGAAATGTATCCAATCTGTAAGAAGTCTGCAATAGCAAAGCTCACACAGGAATCCACACAAGGAATCCAGCACAGTCCTAGTGAGTATCTTGACAGATGATGAGATGTTATCAGAAAGAGTCACACCTCAGCAGTCAACATGGCCCAGGATAACATAATCCCTTAGACACAGTCAAATAGCAGAAACACAGCAATCCAATCAGCAAGATGATCAGCTGCCTCCTCACATTGTATCAAAAAATGTCCCTAGCAGACAGCTGGTTGCCTAAATAGACCAGCCCACCTGCTTTCGTAAACCATGTATAGCAATGTGAAAAACTAAAATGCACAAGCTTACAAAAGCACAAAGCTCCAGAGTTCAGCCGTTGCTTACAGCACACTAATATAAAAGGGAGTTTCTAAGAAAGAAATCTTGAATCCTATTAGTACTGAAAAAGAATTCCCCTAGTGTTTCTCCTTATCAGATCTGTACTCCCAGATTCTTACTCAAGTACAAAGACTTTGACATGGATAGTTGAAAATACTTAGAATAATATACTATTTGCAGGCCTGATACCGTGGTATACATCAACATTTATATTTTCATAATTTGACAGAGAATTTCATCAATTCACTTCCCCATTCAGCCTCTCTAAGCATCAAGATATAGATGTAAGGACAGGGGAATAATTTAAACTCCCCCAAATGTTGTATTCTATCAGCCAGTGTGGAACTTCCCTTCAAAAGTCTACATTTGTCAGTTTAAATCCAAACCTCAGAGAAGTAAAGGTTTATGCTGACCTTTCAGATCATAAAAACAGAAATTGAACCTGACATAGCATAAGGATACAAATAACAGGGAGAATCATTCAAAACGTTAGAACAGTAAATGTCTTTTTAGACAAGACCTAATAGCACAGAGTGGGGAAAGCTAAAAACCAAATATTGTATCAGATTTTAAAGTATCTGCACAGGAGAAGAAAGAGTAAAGCAACAATCTAGAGTGGTAGCATCTGTAAATTATACATCTGACAAGGGCTTAGCCAGAAAATATAAAGAGTATTAAACATCAATAAAAACAATAAATAAATTTATTTAAATATTGGCAGTATATACCCTGGCTATTCTTCAGTGAAATGTTATTCAATGTAATTATTTTTTACCTTTTACTAAAGATGGGAAAGACTAAATACACACCTCTTCTTACCCAAAAGCCTAAATGTGGCACTGGGGACTTGGGTTTGTTCCCAGCTCCCGTGTAGCAACTGACAACCATCTATAGCTCTACTTCCAGAGGATATGACAGCCCTTCTGGCCTCCACAGGTACCAGGAATGCATGTAGCATACTTTATTGCTGCAGGTATTCATACACAAATAAAAATAAAAATCAATAACTTGTTTTTAAAATTATAAATATAACAAGTGCCATTGAGTGTATGGAGAACAGAGGAAGCTTGTATACTGTTGGAGGGAATGCACAGTCATTATGGAATATAGTATGGGGATTCCTCAAGATTAAAAAGAGATCTATAATATGATCTAGCAATCTCACTCTTAGATACATAGTGGAAGGAAATGAAGTCAGTATGTTGAAAAGACAACCACTCTCATGCTTTTACTACAGCAATATTCACAACAGTCAAAAATAAGATTAGCCTAGGTGTCCATCAACTAGTGAACAGATACAGACAACATGTTATACATAACCAGGGGAATGCTATTCAATCTTAAAACCTGAAATCTTAGTTGGAGATGTAGTTCAATGGTAGATTGCTTACTTGCCAAGAATGGCCCTGGGCTCAACATACATCATCACAAGAAAAATAAATACAGAAATGGAGGGAGGGAGGAAAGAGGTCTATAAAAGCCATAAAGAATCATATAATTATTTACCTAAAATTGCATACAATACATTTAAGTCTATGTGTATACACATACATACATAGTTTAAATGAAATCATTCAACTTATTCTGACAATACTTTCCTCCAGAGCCACAGACTATCTGATAAAACCCCCAATACCAGGCATGAGAAATCCCCTTTCAACTTGTTGGTCAGAGTTGTCCAAGAGACTCCCAAAACAATAGAGGCTATTGCTGTTGTACTTGGTTGCCTCCCAGAGGTTGAAGGTAAATCTCTATTGTTGAAGACACCATGCCTATCAGAGACAAGAAATACAGAACCCAACCTGGATCTGACCTAAAAGCTGTCTCCCTAAAGACTAGCTTTCATAGAAAAGCAAGGTGCTATGAAAGTTTCCAAGGGAGGGAAACTGTAGCGCCCGCACTGCAAGTTATCCTCCAAGTTTTGAGTGAGGGGCTGAGGATTGAAGAGAGACAAGACAGCAGGTCATCCATCTCAAGAGAATGCCCTTTATTCTTTGGAGAGGGTTGGGTATATATAGGGGAGCAACACAGGCTCATAGCAGGATGGAAAATCCCCAGTGGTCAAAAGTTCAGGTTGTCTGGCCTCAGCTTGTTTACTCAAACAGCTCCAGTACAGGGGAAGAAGAACTTGCAATTGACTAGCTCAAGAGGAAGGAGTGAAGAACAAAAACATCCTGTGCCAGGCAAGCAGGTCAACAGTTCAAACCAGATTGGGGGCCCAGGGCCCAACAGGAAACAACCAATAATCGTACCCAGACATTATACCTGCGGGCCAAAAGGCTGACTAGCATGGCACTATAACCCTAAGGGTACAATGTTGGCAATAACCAACAGTGTGGAAATGGAATTTAAGGTCCACTCAACAAGTGGACCTGATGTGTATAAGAGACAGGGCCAAAAGGCTGACTAGCATGGCACTATAACCCTAAGGGTACAATGTTGGCAATAACCAACAGTGTGGAAATGGAATTTAAGGTCCACTCAACAAGTGGACCTTCCATGCCTGGTACTGGAAACCTGCTCAAGTTCTCAGGGCTAGTGAAGTCATGGATCTGAGAATTTATCACCACCACTTCATTAAATATCATAATTCCTAACTGCATTTTAAATATTTATCCTTATATCCACTGATAAGCATAGCTCTCACCTGTCATCAAAGAAACTTCTCTCTGAAACAAACAAAGATATTTCAAAAAAGCATAACTGGTCAAGATGCAGAGAACAACTAACTGTGGGGTGAACAGACTCAGTTGATACATCTACAATACAAGTATCCATCTAAGACTCAGGAACATTACAAACGAGAGATCAAAAGATTTTAAGAGCTAGAAGACAAGGAAATTGTCTACGAGAATGTATCATCTATAAATGACAAGCTTCACCAAAGATACCTCAATATTACAGTTGCCTAAAGAAGACCAGAACAAGAACAGCACAGACACACTAAGGTGGAAGCGGAAAATCTCTTAGGTCTCTACCCCTAGACAAAGGACTACAGGCAGTTAAGGAATTCTGAGAGGAGAAATATTCTTCCCTAGGGATATGCCACCTAATTCAACTCTGAAATCATAGACACATAAGTAACACTAAAGGGACTGAGCAGGTTATATGTATATATAACCACTTATATTTATATAGAGAGATTTATAGATTTGGATATAAATTTATATGTATATATATGCAACAGTAACAAAAAAGAAATTATGGTTTTAAGAGGGATCAAGCAGGGGTACATGGAAAGGATTAGAGGGGGAAATGATAGTTATATTTTAAATTTTTAAAAGCTTTGAGAAGAATATTAATATTTGTGACAACATGAGATCCTTATGGGAAAAAAGTAAGTCAAGTACAAAACGAAATGTTTCCACATGATCTACCTTATGTGTGAAATTATCTAATGGAAGTTGAGAGCAGAATGGTGTTTCCAGAGGCTGCATATTCATGCCCCCCCCATGGGTGATGTCCTGTATGCTGTGAAAATGTGTTGCTCTGATTAGTTGATAAATAAAACTGTTTGGCTAACAGTGAGGCAGAATAAGGTTAGGCGGGACATTCGAACTAGGGAGAGAGGAGAAGAAAGCAGAGCTGAGCAGATGCCATCCCGCCGTCCAGAGAGCAGCATGTAATGGCACACAGGTAAAGCCACGGAACATGTGGCAACATAGATTTATAGAAATGAGTTAATTCAAGATGTAAGAGCTAGGTAGCTAGAAGCCTGCCACAGCCATAGTTTAAAAATAATATAAGCCTCTGTGTGTTTACTTGGTCAGAGTGGCCTTGGGAGCCCAGGCAGGACACAGAAAAACTTTTTCTTACACCCCCCTTTTCCACGAATTGCTACTTCATGTTCTTAAATACAACCTGTTCAGTCCATACAATGTTACTTGCATGTGTGTTTTCCAGGCTGGCCATTTGGCACTGGACAAACAACTAGTATCCTCTTCCCTGAAAAAGACCACCTCTATACTCTCGAAACACATTTGGGGCTTGAAACATGCCAAAGTCCAATAGAGACTGTCATTTTCATCCCCATGTCTTTAGTAACTTGATTGGGAAAAAAAATCACTGTAATGAAAATAATGTCACATTCCTTGGGAGTCCCACTTAGTTTTTAAGGAATAGATTTTTAAATAAACACTTATCAGACAAGCTTTTTTTTAAAAAATTCTTCTTTAAAGTGGAATTCAAATTGAAATATTTGGCAAATAAGAAAATCCACTGTTAACACAGAAGGTAGTGACTTGCTCATTATCTATTTTTGCTGAGACAAAACAAGCTCTGAGCTCTAAAGTACTGCACATTTTAGGTAAGTTCAGTTGTCTGCCCCAGTTTGCAAAGAAACCAACTAACATTAAATATTTCACGCAAAATAATATGCCTACCAAATGGAATTTGATCCCAACATTCTCACTCCCCAAACTACATGAAAAACTAGCATAGTATGCTGCCCCCTATGGGTAGACGATGTGTTCATTTTGTAAAAGACATAGAGATGACACTATAGGTCATTGAGAACTCAGAATTTGACAGAATGATTCTAGAATCATTTGTTTTGATTCACTGTAGGACACAGATATTGCCAGAAATGATTTTCTTGTTTGTCTCTAAGTTTTCTCTTAACAATGAGTATTCAAAAAAAGTTCAACATGTCATTTTTTACTTAGAGAGTGATATTTGAGTTGGATATTAAGAATAGAAAAGATGCCAGTAGAGAAACGTGAGGTACAGGTGACAGAATGAGGCCTGACTAGAGATAAGGTTATAGGAGAATAGGAGAATCTTGGGTAACTTATTTGTTCATTGGAAAGACACCTACATGGGTGCATTTTATATACCACATCCTATTCTAGGAATGAACAGAATTGCAAAAACAAAGTCCCCAAAGGTCTAGCCTCATAGATCTCAAACATTCTAACTGCAAGAGACTTTCACAGGAAGAAAGGGAGAAAGGATGGAGAGAGAAAGAGAAGGGGGAAAGGAAAGGAAAAGACTCAAACATAAAAAGAAAATGACCAATAATTTGAGTAATATGCAAATCATTAAAGTTTTGATGTATGTAGAGATGGTGATGGTGCTGCTAGGTGGATAGGAAAAAAACTTTCTTAACACATTGATCTCACAAGAGAAAAAGGTGTACTTCCTGTTGGTCCCAGTGAACCACTGCTTTATGTGCTTTGTTAATCATACAGTGTAAAAGATGGATATATGACCTGGGAGATTTCCTAAAGCAATAAACTATGTGATTCTGGTGAATCCTATGCAGACACTTTAAGGAACACCCTCTGAACTAGCAATGTGATTCAAGCCTATAAGAACATTGGCACCACAATCTTTCTACTTGCTCTATGTTTGCATCCTAGCGGTGGACCTGTACTTCTCCTCTACATACGGGAATCACATGCTGTACTCAATTTTAGGATCTCACTAAAGTTCTAGGATGAAAATGGTACATAGTGGACAGTGTACCTGTGATGGTTAATCTTGATTGCCAACTTGACTGTATCTGTAATTAACTAAAAGTAAAACAGCTAGATTGCAGTATTTCTTGATTGGATATTGGAGATGAGAAGACCCACTCTAAATTTGGACCACACCATCTGGTAGCAGCTGCATAAAAGAACATGGTAGAAGGAAAACTTTTGCTTTGTTCTCACTCTCACTGCCAAATTCATCTATGCTATTCCTGAGGCATTCCTTTCCTTTGATAGTATTAGAACCTACTTCATCATGATTCCAATATAGTCTGAAGACTAGTAGCTCTCTAAGACTTCCCTGGGACTCTAACATCAAATTGGGACTGCTAAGACATCTAATCTCATGGACTGATCAACTACTGGATCCTTGGCTTTTCTATAAGGAGATATTCATTGTTGGACTACTTGGACTACAGTCTGTAAGCCAATCTAATAAATCATATGTGAGATATATATATATGAGTGTGTGTGTAATTTTATTAGCTCTGTTCCTTTAGACAACCCAGATTAATAAAGTTCCCAAACAATGATGGGCAAAAGAGATTTCTAATACTGAAGAGATAATCATTAGCTCTGGGCGATGCAGACCCACAATCTCCCAAATGTAGGGGATGGAAGTTCAGATCTTACTGCAGGGCCAGTAACACAAAACCTATGGAGATCAAATAAGCAACAAAACAAAGCCTTTCTTGGCCCTAGAATATACCATTTATGTTTATATCAGTATATGACATTCTGTAACAACAGTAAAAATGAAATAAGAAAACTGCAATATATTTAAGACTAATGTAGCATCTGCCACACATCTTGAAAAGTGGCATAAGAGTTCCTGGAGGAGTTTCTAATGTGTATGCTTTAAATATTCATCCATTGAATGAGAGGCTACATTTTTGTGGTGAGTGCACACTGTGTGAGCCTTTAGCAAGCACATACCTTCCTTGCTACATTCTCATCATATTGCTGGCTTTAGTTAATGCCACAAAAGCTGAAAATAAAACTGCCATGTAACCCACTTATAATCACCCCTTGGCATACATGCCAGAGAATGTACATGGTCCAACAGAAATACCTGCACTTCCATGTTCACTGAGGCTCCAGTCACAATAGTTTTGCTTAATGATCATTCTGTAAAATTTCCTCCTAAATACTACTGTTTGTATCTGAAGATTAGTGCTGCACCTGACCTTCATCACAGAAGCTTCTGACTGTAGTGGATAGTAGTTAATGAAAAAAAACTGTGGTGATATTTTATTCATGTCCCCTAATAAAATTTATCTGAGGATCAGAGGAAAAAGGTCAGCCACTATAAGTAAAAACAAAAGTAGGTAACGGTAGCACACACCCTTAATCCTATCACCTGGCAGGCAGAGATCTGTCTGGATCTCTGTGAGTTCAAGGTCACACTAGGAACAGAGCCAAGCATAGTGGCACACACTTTAAATCCCAGCACTAACCATAGAGGTCTGGAAGTCTGTACATACAGACAGGAAGTGATGTAGCTTGGCGATGAGAGGAAATAAGTTAGCAGAATAGGCCATATAAGCCTTCGTAGACAGGAATTTGCTCTCTTTGGAAGCTGTGGTGTTGGTGAGGAGAGGTTAGCTGGTTCCTATTCCTCTGATCTCTGTCAGGTTTTCACCCCTATTTCTGGCTCTGTGTTTTATTTAATAAGACCGTTTAGAAACTTGCCTACAAAAAAACTGTGACTGGCCAAAGTGCCAAGTAAGTGTTGGTGTAGTGTTTGGCCCAAATGGAATAGCTATATTAGCCCCCATAAGGCTCAGAGAACATCTTAGCAGAGGGGCCAGAAAGAATGCTAGATTCAGAGAGTGTGTAGATGTGTGGTAAAAAGACATCTACACGTGGCATTGTTGTCCCACTCATGAACTCACTGCAGCTGTGGTTATCTGTACAAGTACTGCGTAAGACTGGACCATTCAACATTTCATCACAAAGCCCCACCCACTCCTAAGTGACTATTGGGAGTTAACAGTTGCCAGAAAAGCATATGTAATACTTACTCTTCAGTGATATAGCCACTGATAATCTGCTACTGCTCCAATTGTTGGGCCCTGGGCCCTCAATCTGGTTTGAACTGTTGACCTGCTTGCCTGGCACAGGATGTTTTTGTTCTTCACTCCTTCCTCTTGAGCTAGTCAATTACAAATTCTTCTTCCCCTGTACCGGAGCTGTTTGAGTAAACAAGCTGAGGCCAAACAACCTGAACTTTTGACCACTGGGGATTTTCCATCCTGCTATGAGTGTTGCTGCCCTATATATACCTAACCCTCTCCCAAGAATAAACGGCATTCTCTTGAGACGGATGACCTGCTGTCTTGTCTCTCTTCAATCCTCAGCCCCTCGCTCAAAACTTGGAGGATAACTTGCAGTGCAGGCGCTACACCAATAATGTTCTTCCAGCCACATTTGGGCAAGAAACTTTAATTAAACTCAGTGGGTCACACTTGTGTTTCTTATATGGATAATGGCCAACCCCATAGACCATTTATGAACCAGAATTATTGTTCTCCTGATGCAATTTTTAGTTTTTTTATTATTATTATGGGTGTTTTGTCTACATGTATGTGTGTGTACCATCTGTGTTCTTAATACCCATGGAGGTCCAAAGCAAGCATCAGATCCCATAGAACTGGAGTTACAGATAGTAATTAATAACCATGAGGGTGCTTGGATCCAAATAAGGGTCCTCCATAAGAACAACAAATGTGATTAACTACTGAGCCATCTCTCTAGCCCACTGATGTTAGTTTTTTTAAAAGCTCTTTGGATATTTTAGAAGCTGATCTGCCAGATCTGGCAAAAATTTTATCCCATTCTGTAGGCTACCTCTCCAAAGGACAGTTTCCTTTACAGTGCACAAGTTTTTAATTTCATAAGGTTCCACTTGTTGATTGTTGGCACTATTTCCTAAGCAACTAGACTTGGATACTGCCAAAGCAATGGTCACACAGATGTCCTTGGTTAAACTAAATAGATCACAAAACAAAACAAAAAGTCTTAATTCTGACAATGGAATTGATATAGATCAAGGAGAGTTGTTAGAAAGGGAAGGGAAGTAGCAAAGGATGAAGGGCAGAGAGTAATAAGAATATATATCTCCATATTTGAAATTGTCAAATAACAAAATTAACAAATAAAAAAAATCAGGGGCTAGTGAGATGGCTCAGGGGAACATAAGGGCTCTTATAGAGGACCTGAGTTTGTTTCCTAGAACCCATGTCAGACAGCTAGCTCACCAGTGCTTGTAACTCCATCTCCAGGGGTTATAACACCCTCTTCTGGACTGCCCAGTGCAAACACACCCCCCACCCCCCACCCCCCACACACAGACACACACAGACACACACGTAAGAGCGAATCTTAAATGATCTTATTAATTGAAAACACCAGGCCAGGTATTGAGGTAAATTCTGAATGATCAGAGAGACAGAACAAGCCACAGCCAACCTCACCTTGCCAACTCCTCAGCTGATCTTGTTTCCTCACACTGCAGGCTTCTGAGTCCTCACCCAAATGGATCTCAGCTGAACTGCTGCTCAAAGCCTGAAAGCTTAAGAGGCCTCTAGTTTCTGGTTCTCACGATTTATATACCTTTCTGCTTCCTGCCATCACTTCCTGGGATTAAAGGCATGTATCTTTCCCAAGCAAGACATAGAACCCAAGTCCTGGGATTAAAGGTGTGTACCACCACGCCTGGCTGTTTCCAGTGTGGCATTGAACTCACAGAGATCTGGATGGATCTCTGCCTCCAGAATGCTAGGATTAAAGGAATGTGTGCCACCATTTTCTGGCCTCTATGTCTATCTAGTGGCTGTTCTGTTCTCTGACCCCAGAGAAGTTTTATTAGGGTACACAATATTTTGCGGGACACAACATAATCACCACACATACACACACAATAAAACAAAAATAAAAAAATCATCATGTAGCCAAAAAACCTTTTAACTGCTTTGCATCTTGTTTTTAAAAATCAGCATTAAATCAAATGGACACACACACAATCTCTACTATTAATGGGTTATCTACCACTATGATTCTTTAAAGAGACTTGATGGAGATATTGTTCTGTATGCTGTAAATATGTGTTGCTCTGATTAATTGATAAATAAAATGCTGATTGGCCAGTTGCCAGGCAGGAAGTATAGGCGGGATAAACAAACAAGGAGAATTCTGGAAAGAGGAAGACTGAGTTAGGAGACGCCAGCTGCTGTGGAAGGAGCAACATGCCTGTAGACCGGTAAAGCCACAGAATACGTGGCAAAACATAGATTAATAGAAATGGGCTGAATTTAAGTATAAGAGCTAGTCAGTAATATGCCTGAACTAATGGCCAGGCAGTTGTAATTAATATAAGCTTTTGAATTATTAATTTGTAAGTGACTGCGGGACCGCGTGGGGCCTGGCGGGACCCAGACAAAAATTTCACCTACAGAGACATTTTCCAGAAATCAGAAAAAAAGATAGAAAAAGTGACATTAGATGATAGATACAGGAAGACAGATAAAGTACAGCTATAGGCCAGATGATAAATAGAGGAGCTAAATACAGGATGGCTACAGGATACATGACATAGAGATGGGACATAGACACAGGAGACCTAGAGGATAGATGATAGAAAAATATAAGATAGACATTAGATATTTGAGGACGGGTGATTGACAGGTGATTTAGATAAAGGAAAAATGATACATGGATGGTAGACAGACAGAAAAACTAGAGGATAGAAGACAGATAGATGGAAGATAGGCAAAGGAAAGATGAAAATGTGATCAAAGAGAGACACAGGAAAACTATAATTTATCTCAAACACAGATGGAAAATAAATAAATGGTAGCTAAATATAAATGTTACATGGATAGTAGACACAACAGCTTGAGGATAGGTGGGAGATGGCAGATAGGCACAAGTTAGCTAGAGGATAAGGGACAGACAAATGAAAGAGACACAGTATAACTAGTGGGCAGATGACAGATAACAGAGAGATAAAAGTTAGCTAGAGAATAATGATACATGGATAGTACAGAAACACAGGATAGCTAAAGGGTAGATGATATAGATGGAAGACAGACACAGCACAACTAGAGAATAGATGGTAGATAAATTGAAGACAGACACAGAAATAGCTAAAGAATGAAAGACAGATAGATGGAAGATAGACAAAGGATAGACAGAGGAAAGATGTAAATAGATGAAAGATTGACATACAATAGTTAGAAAAAATATAGTGAGAAAAGAGAGGTAGCTAGAGGATAATAATACATGGATGGTTAACAGACAGAATATAGAGGATATAGGGCAGATAGAAGATAAATATAGGCTAGGTAAAGGAAAGATGATAATAATTAGATGTAAGATAGATAAAGGATTGCTAGATGTTAGATGATAAATGGAAGAGAGATAAAGTGTAGCTAGATGATAAATGGTACATTGATGGTTGACAGACATAGGACAGATAGTGAATTGATAGCTGATAGATGAGAGTGACACAGGATAAGTAGAAGATGGATGATAGATAGATGGAAGACAGACACTGGATAGCTAGAGGAATGATGATAGGTAGATAACAGAGATACAGGGTAGCTAGAGGAGAAATGATACATGGATGATATAGGGACACAGGACAGCTAGGGGATAGGTGGCAGATAGATGGCAGGCAGGTACAGAAGAGCTAGAAGCTAGATGATAGATGGAAAGCTGGCATGGGATACCTAGAGGATTAATGATAGAGCAATAACTGAGAGATACAGGAGAACTAGAGTATGAGTGATACATGGATGGTACAAAGAAACGAGATAAAGGATAAATGATAGATATGGAAGAGCAGAACAGGATAGCTGGAGGTTAGATGACAGATAAATGGAAGGCAGACATGGGTAACTAGAAGACTGATGGTAGATAATAGAGATACATATGGTAGGTAGATGAGAAATGATATGTGGGAATTATATAGATATAGGGCATCTAGAAGATAGACAATAGATAAATGATAGACAGCATAGGATCACTAGAATAGAGATGATAGACTGAAGAGACACAGTATAGCTTGAGGATATAAGACAGAAAGATAGAAACACAAAGGATATATAAAAGAAAGATGATAATTAGATGGAAGATAGGCATAGGAATGCTAGAGAATAGTTCATAGATAGATAGAAAATAGATGCAAAATAGAGATGTGATAATAGATAAGAGATGCAGGGTAGCTACCAAATAAAAGATGGTAGATAGACACAGGATGGATAAAAGATAAATGACAGACTGTAGACAGACACTGAATAGTTAGAGGAAAGATGATAGATAGATGGAAGAGAATGAATAGGCAAAGGAATGATGATAATTAGATGAAAGATAACAGGGTAGCTAGAATTTAAATGGACAAGTAGAAAAGAGATAAAAGGTATCTAAAGGAGAAATGATACATGGATGGTAGACAGACAGAGAACAGCTAGAAGTTGGCAACAGATAGATGTAAGACAGACACAGAATAGCTAGAGTATAGAGGACAGAGAGAAAGATGATAAAGAAACAATAGATAAATGTAAGATGATATATATTTAGATGGAAGATGGACAGAGGTTTGCTAGAAGCTATATGAGTGATAGAAGGAAGAGAAATATAGGGTAGCTAGAGGATAAATCATATATGAATAGTAAACAGACACAGTAGAGCTACAGGACATATGATAGATAGATGGACACAGAGACAGGAGAGCTACAGGATAGATGATAGATTGACAAGAGACCCAGAGTAGCTAGAGGTCAGAAGACGTTTAAATGGAAGACAGACACTGGATAACTAGAGGATAAACTGTAGGTGGACATAAGGAAAACACAGAATAGCTAGAAGCCAGAAAACCGATAGATGGAAGATAGACAAGTGATTTGTAAAGAAAATGTGATAATTAAATGGATTGTAAAAACAGTATAGCTAGAAGTTAGATGATAGAAGGAAGTGAGATACAGGTAGCTCAGGATAATTGATACATTGGCATTAGACACAATATTGCTAGAGAATAGATGACAGATTGATGGAAAGCAGACACAATATGGCTAGAGGGCAGATAATACTTAGATGGAAATTAAACATGGGATAGTCAGAGGATTGATGATAGATAGCTAAATGAATGAAACAGGATGGCTAGAAGACAGACACAGGATAATGAGAAGATAGATGATAGATGGGAGAGAGATGCAGGGCACCTAAAATAGTCACGTATGAATGGTAAACAGAACCTGGATAGCTAGAGGAGTGGTGATAGATAGTTGAAAGACAGACACAGGACGGCTAGTTGATAGATTTTAGATGGAAAGCAGACATTGGTTAGTTAGAAGATAGAGGAGAGATAGATGATGGTAGATACAGGATAGCTAGAGGATAGATTAAAGATGGACAATAGACATATGATACTTGAAGGAAAGATTATAGTGTGGAAGCCCACAAAGGTTTCCTAGTGAGATCTGAGCTTGCTTTACCCAGCAGGGCTGCTTTTAGAGGATTGCTTGACCACATGTGTGGTTACCAGGTGATTGGAAGGGTCTACACTTGGCTGAGCTAGGGGGAGGTCTTTTGCTCCACCCCTTGGCATTCCTATAAAAGGCCCTTTAGAAGAGACAGAAGGAGCTGGTGGATAATGATCCAGGCCCTCCTGAAGCTATCCTGTGTTTATAGCTGTATCTCTCGCCTCTATCCTTCTATCTAAATATTTCTGACTTCTTCCTCCTCAAGAGTATCCTGGGGAAAAAGTGAAAGGGGGCCTCCCACAGACAAATGGGTAGGCCCCCCACATTATAGAAAGATTGAACAGAGAGAGATACAGAGTAGCTAGATGATTATAGATGGTAGAACCAGGATAACTAGAGTATAATTGATAGATAGATGGAATGTAGATGCAGGTTAGCTGGAGGATAAATGATAGATGGAAAATATCCCCAGTTGAGTTGTTGGATGGAAAGATAGGTAGATAGAGAGATAACAGACAGACAGACAGACAGATGAGAAATATGAGTAGCTAGAAGATGATAGAAATTAGACAGATACAGAATATAGCTATAGGATAGATGATAGTTAAATGGGAGATACAGGAAACCTAGAGGATTGATGATAGAAGGGAGATAGCCACAGGACAACTACAGCATAGATGATAGATAGATGGAAGACAGCCATATGATAGCTATCAGATAGATGATACACAGATGGAAAATAGATACAGGATATGTAAAAGTGATAGACCGAAGACAAAAAGAGATTAACCAGATGAGATGAAATAGACAGATAAATGGAAGAAAAGGGATGGAAGATAGATATAGATCACTAGAGGATAGATGATAGGTAGAAGATATACACAGGATGGTGAGTGAATAAGTGACAGATAGATGCAAGATAGTCCCAGAACAGGCAGAGAATATATGATAGATTGATAGATGGAAGATAGACACAGAATGCCTAGAGCATAGGCAATGGATGGATAAAAGATTGATACAGAGCAGCAAGAGGATAGAAGATATTTAGATGGAAGATAGACACAGGAAAGCTAAAGGATAGGTGATAGATACATGGAAGATAAACAAAAGGCGACTATTGAATATATGATATACAGGTGTAAGATAGACACAGGATAGGTAGAACATAGATAATACATGGAAATCAATAGATGGAGGAGAGGCAGAGGATTACTAGAGGATGGAGGACAGATGGATGTTTTACACAGGATAGCTAGAGGATATATGATAGATGGGTAGAAGAGAGATCTTGGGTAGCTAGAGGAAAAGTGATAGAAGATAGACACAAGATAGCTAGAGTATAGGTGACAGATAGATGGAAATAGATGAAGGGCAGGTAGGGGATAGATGATAAATAGACAGACAAGATAGAGAGGGTTATCTAGAGGGTACATGATAAATATATAGAATATATACACAGCACATATAGGGGAAAATGATGGATGAAAAATAGAGGATATCTTAAGGGTAGATCACAAGCAGATGGGAGAAAGACACTGGATTGTTAAAGAATATTTATACAGAAGAAAGATGCAAGATAGCTGAAGTATAGATGTTGAGTAGATGGAAAGTGGACACTGGATAGTCTAGAGGATAGATGATATATAGAAGAAAGATACACAATAGGTAAGAGGATAGCAGATAGATAGATGCATGACAGACACAGGAGATCTACACAATAGATGATAGCTAGATATGATACAGAAACCAAATAGCTGGAGGATGAATAAATGGAAAAAAGACAAGATTTCTAGAGTACAGATTATAGATAGATGGAAGATAGACATGGGATGATTAGAGGATATATGACAGAAGGATGAAAGATACATAGCATAGCTGGAGGATAGAAGACAAATAAATGGAAGATAAATACACTATACCTAGAGGATAGATAACAGGCAGGGGAATTATGATAGCAGGAAAATAGATACAGGGAGAGCTTGAAGATAAATAATATATGGAAAATACACCCAGGATGCTTAGAGGATATATGATAGATATTAGAATAAAGATAGGATAGCTAAAAGATAGATGATAGATGGAAGATAAATGTAGGATAGTGAGAGGATATAGGATAGAGAGTAGACAGGCTACATCCACTAGCCTTTGCCTATTTTCCATCTATCTATCTCATTTCCTCTGTAGATCCTATAACTATTCTCCATCTATAAATCATCTATCACACAGCTACATTGTGTCTATCTTTGGTCTAACTATCATTTATGCTCTAACTTTCCTGTGGTTACTATCTTTCATCTATCTTCTAGCAATGCTGTGTATCTTCCATCTATCATTCACCTATCTTCTAGCCATCCTATCCAACATACATCTGTCTATTGTGTACATTATAGCTCTACTGTATTTACTTTCCATCTAGATACCCTGTACTTTTAATTGATCTATCATTTATCCTTTAGCAATCTATCTTTCATCTATCCTCTAGTTATCATTGTTAATCTTCTACCTAAAATCTATTCTCTATCTCCAATTTATTATCTTCAAACTATCCATCACATATCCTCTAACCATTCTGTGTCTATCTTCCATCTACCTATTATCTAGCTCCTAGATACCCTGTGTCTATTACCCATCTATTATCTTTCTTCTACCTATCATATGTCTAGATTCCATGCACCAATAATCCCAAAGTTCTCTTATGTCTACTTTACCTCTATTATCTTCTACCTACCAGTCATTTATTCTCTAGACAGTCCGTGTCTGTCTTCAATATATCTAATATGTATCCTCTAACAATCTGGTGGCTGCCTTCTATCCAACATCCAAGATGTTTAAGTATTTTTAAATTCCTGTTTCTTCAAATTATTTTTAAAATACTTCCATAGACCTGGTTCTTCTAATTACAGAATGATATATTGCACACTCATACTGTATATTCAAGGTCAATCCAGTACTCCTTATAAGTGTGTAAAATTATATCAGATGCTAAATGCCTGAAGCCTGAGGTTCTTTGGGCTCTTATTCCTAATTATTGTACTGAATTTCATATATGGGTCTGGATTTCTTATGAATAAATTATTTGCCAAATACATAATTAAAGAACATTAATATTCGGTCTTACTTTGACATAGAATAGAATCTAAGGCAACTTCATCTGTGAACAAGAATGTTACATAGAAATGTCACTTAACACTCTAAAAGCTGTAGTTGGCCAATACACAAGGAATTCTGTAATGGGCAGGTATTCAGGACTAATTTCTGTGAAAATCAGTAGCTATGTTCTTTGACACCATGATTGTTGGCACTCCATTGATTATTTCCTTAGGTTTACAGAAGGTTTTTGGTTTTATGAGGGCCTACTTGTTAGTTGTTGGCCTGAATTCCTGAGCAAACAGAATTCTATTCACAAAGTCCTTTCCTATATCTGTATCCTGTATGGTATTGCCTAGTTTTCTTCTAGCAGTTTCAGCATTTCAGGGTTCACGTTAAGATATTTGATCTATTTGAAGTTGATTTTTGTGCAGGGTAGTAGATAAAGGTCTACTTTCATTCTTATCATGTTGACAACCAGTTTTTTCAGCACCATTTGTTGAAGATGCTGTCATTTCTACAGTTTGTTGTTGGCATATCCATCTGATATTGGGTCTTTGATTTTGTTCCATTTGTTTACATGTATGTGTTGGTGCTAGTATCATATAGTTTTATTATTATAGCCTACAGTATGTCTTATAATCTGGAATGATAATCCCTCTGGCATTGTTCATTTTGCTCAGGATTGCTATATGGGGTCCTTTTTTTTGATTTCATGTGAATTTTATGGAGTTTTAACTGAGGAGAGATGGAGGACAACACCAAAAGTGAGAGACTCCCCCAAACAATATAAGGTACTGCTGTTGCCCTTGGTTGCCTCCTAGAACATGAAATTAAGTCTCTATTGCTGAAGACACCACATGCTTTGAACACAGGACCTGGAGCAATCATTCTGAGTCAGACCTAAAAAGCTCCTACCTGAGTGCTAGCTTTCATAGTACCAGGAGAGTTCAGTCTGCCAAGGAAAGAGAGCAACCAACAGTCTTACCCAGTTATACAGTCTAAGAACCAGGACAATGAGCAGCCAGACGAAATATCCACTATGGCTCAATAGTGGCACTTTTTCATGATGATAGTTAATAGCTAATTGAACTCAAGGCATGTATGATGCCTGGTAATGTAAGCCTAGCCAATAATATATGACTATTTAGGCCAAGGATCCTAACAGAGAACACACTACTTCCACTTTCCTAAACCAGTAGAATGTTTAACTGCATTCTGAATATTTATCCTTATCCTCATAGAGTAGGGTAGCTCTCACCTTTCATCAAAGAAGCTTCATTTTGCTGCAATTTTTTGGAGACTATTACAGAAAGCTATACTGAGCAAAATGCAGAGAACAAGTGACTATGCAGTGTCTAGTCCCAATTGACAAAACTACAACATAACTCCAATCTAAGGGCAAAGGAATATCAGGAAGAGGAAGCAGCATGATTGTAAAAGCTGAGGACCAAGAAGTCTGATGCAGTAAGAACATGTCTTCTAGATATGGCAGGGAAGCTACACCCATGATATCTCAACAATGTGGCCACTTACACAAGAAGTGAGCAATGACACCACCAGTTGACATGCTGTGTGTGTGTGTGTGTGTGTGTGTGTGTGTGTTTAACAACAATAATTTCTAAAAAGAAGCCATGAATGTGAGATGGAGTGGGGAGAGAACATGGGAGCAGGGGGAAAGAAGCTAATAGGGGGAATGATGTAATTGTACCTCAATTAAAATAAATTAAATTAATTGAAAGTATAAATTCCTTAAAACATTGTAGAGTATTTTGTGATCTCTGGTTAAATAATTATTTTTCTAGAAACCATACCAAAACACAATTATTGAAAAGAAAACTGATATATTTGACTTCAAATTTAAGGCCCCTATTCTTGAAAAGATAATCAAAAGAGGATCAGCTGTGAAATAATATTGTGTGACTCAGATTTTAAAATCACATAGATTATACTGGGACATTATTCAGAATACACAAAGAACTTTAAACTTTCAATAATGAGAAAACACAATTTAACATGGAAAATGTTGGAACAAACACTTTCGAAAAGAAGATGGACCAACAGAAATCACAGTGAAAGATGCTTAATATCATTGATTTTTAGGGGAAAAGAAATGGAAAACTATAAGATAGCAGTGCATCCCTGCCAGAAAACTAAGAAAATACTAAGAAGAAATATGAAAATGTCAAGTGCCAACAAGGACTTGGAGCATCTTGCACTCGCACACTGCTGCTGGAGTGGAAAATGGCAGCAGACACTTTTTAAAACAGCTTTTCAATTCTTTAGCATCTTAGGCACTTACCATACAACTTAGAATACCACTTCAAAGTGACTCAAGAATCCAACTTCAAAGTATTTACTAACATAAAATGAAAACGATATTCACTAAAAGGCTCAATGCACAATTTTAACATGATTTTATTTCTAACAACTGAAAACTGGAAGGAAAGCTAATGTCCTTCCTTCATCTAGTAAAGGGACTATATATTTGAGTACAGAAAAGAAATTAAGGAAAAATCAAATAATGACTATGAGTTGCAAATTATATAAAGTGAAAAACCCAGAAAAATACCTACATACCATATATTTCCATTTTCTTTTAAAAATAATTTTGTTTTTATTCAAACCACCACAGTAACCATTCCTTCTATTAATATATAACTCAAAGAAAAATATTTAATGCAGACAAGTAATTAAAGGTTTATAGTATTTTTACAACTGTCACTTCAGTTTTTTGACTAATATTTTTGCAAAGGATAAAATTTATACAATTGTGTGTTTCAGAAATCCATATAAAAATTCACCAAATGTTAGATTATGAACAGGATATGTGGTTTTCATTACTTCCGAATCATTTGTGAATAGAATAAGGTATAATAAAACATAGCTATTTTACACATGCATATTGTTAACCATAGTTGTCCTATATTGACATTTTCTAGGGTACATTTCTTACTATATTATGGAGTGGCACTATTAGGAGGTGTGGCCTTGTTGGTGTCTTGTTGTGTGTCTGTCACTGTGGGGGTGGTCTTTGAGGTCTCATATGCTCAAGCTAGGCCTGGTGTGGCATTCATCTCTGTTGCCCACAAGTCAAAATGAAGGGCTCTCAGCTATTTCTCCAGCACCATGTCTGCCGGTACACCACCCTGTTACACCATGAAGAAAATGGACTAAACGTCTGAAAATGTAAACCACCCAAGTTAAATATTTTCCTTTATAAGAAAAAAAATAGTTTTGTTAATTATTTGAGAGGTTCATATAAGTTGATCATATTCACCCTGTCTCTCCAAATCCTTCCAGATCCATGCCCCTTTCTCTACCCACTCAATTTTTTTTCTTTTTTTTATTCATCCAGTGTGATTTTTGCTGTTCTTATACTCCTGGGTTTAGGGTCATCCACTTGAATGTAGTTGACCTACCATGGGCCAAACCATTAAACAAAACTGAGTCTCCCTTTTCTAGAAGCTACCAATTGCCAGTAGCTCCTCAATTAGGTATAGGAATCATACCCGTCTCTTCCCTCCACAGTGGAATTTCATTGGGCTTGAGGTTGACAAGTCTTATGCATGCAGGGACCATGGATTTCTATATGAAACAACCCTGTTGTATCCAGAAAGCATGGTTTCCTTGTACCCACCCACCTCCTCAGGTTCTAGCACTATCTTTCACTCCTGCTTTTGCAATGATCCCTGAGCCTTGGAAGGAGAGGTATGATACAGATATCCTACTTGGGACTGAGAATTCTGCAGTCTCTTACTCTCTGCTCCTTGACTTATTGTGGGTCTCTGTATTTATCACCATATTTTTAAAAAAGAAGCTTCTCTGATGAGGGTTGAAATACACACAAATCTACTGGCATAGTGATAAGCCATTAAGAGTTTGTTAATATTGTGAACATTTAGAAGAATAATAGTAGTAGATACTCCTCTGGGAACTATGGGCTATCTAACCAGAGGTTCTTGGCCCCAATAATGATGCTAGGTATATGTTCTATCTTGTAGAACAGGCCTTAAATTAAAAGAAACTTGTTGATTATTCCTAACATCTATGCCACTATTGTAAAACTGGGTTTGGTTGGTGATGACTTTTCTGTTCTGTTGGTATACATAGAACCTTCTAGAAAAATGTAATCTATATAGTAATGATGATGCCTCCACGTGGGTATCAGCTTGATTTCTTCATGTTCTATGACTCAAGTATGTGGTCTCTTCAGCAATAAGCTCTTACTATCAAGTTCTGGAGGATAACTAAGGGAAATGGCAATAATGTTTAATATTTTGAGATCTATGGGACCTCACTGGTCAACAGCTCCAAAGAGGCAATCATTTGCTGACACCGGGCAAAATGTTTGTTAGCCTGTGGTGTCTAGTATGAGCATTATTGACCTGCTATAGGAACAGAATTCCATATTACTTTTCAAAAAGATTTTTAGTTATCCTTTTAGTTATACCTTCCTCTAATCTGCCTTCCCATCTGCTATCTGCCTCAATCCTTCATGTCCCATTATTTCCCTTTCTACCTCTACATCACTGCATCATTTAATTGATCCCTTAAAAGCCTCCCATACCCCATCACAGGCCCTTAACTAGTTTACTGACCTCTGTGTGTATTCCAAAATAAACACACATAGCTGAAGATTCAAAGCTAGCATCTGCAAAAGAATGAAAACATGCAATGTTTACATGGGGGGGTGCTGTGTTACATCATTCTGAATAATCAATTTCCAATCTATGCATGTACTTAAGAGATTCATACTTTAGCTTTTAATGGGTGAATAGTATTCCATTGTATAAATGTACCACATTTTTACTACCCATTCATTGGTTGATGGACATCTTAGCTGTTTCCATTTCCTGACTATTGTAAATACAGCAACAATGATCATGGATGAGAAAGTTTCTCTACAGTAGGATGTAGTGTCCTTTTGGTATATGCCCAAGAGTGATATAGGCAGATCAAGTGGTAGATTAATTTCCAGGTATTTTTAGAAACTCTACACTAATTCCATGGTGACCACATTAATTTGTATTCCAATCAGTAGTGAATAAGTGTTTTATTTCCCCACATCCACACAAGTACTTGTCATCACTTGTTCTTTGTATATTAGTCATTCTGACTGTAGTAAGAAGAAATCTCAAAGTAGTTTTAATTTGAATTTCCCTAATGGCTAAGGATGTTGACAGTTTAAAAATATTTCTCAGCCATCCATATATCATCTTTTGAGAACTCTTTGTTTAGTTCCATGTCCTATTTTCTTTAACTTGGGTTGTTTGTTTTCTTGATGTATAGTTCCTTGTACAGTCTATATATTAACCTGTCAGATACACAAGTGGTAAAGATTTTTCCCATTTTATAGGCTGCCTTTTCATTCAAACAATGGTGTCCTTTGCTGTACAGAAGCTGTTTAGTTCATGAAGTCCCATGTACAAATTGGTCTTAATGTCTGAGTTACTGGGGAAATTATTTCCCTGTGCCAGTAAGTTCAAGGCTATTCCCTATATTCTTCTTTACCAGATTCAGGGTATAAGGTCTTATGTTGAGGTCCTTGATCCACTTGTAGCTGAGTTTTGTGCAGGGTAAGATATAAGGATATAGATTCATCTGTCTACATAGATCAAGGAAAACTAGAAGGGATAGTTATCAGCTCAGTGGCCTGCTATAACATGGGACAATGCATGAAATTACAACTAAAAGGCATAGTAATTCCTTTAGAAGTGAGAATGCTTTAAAGTTCAATTTTCCTTTTCATTGTACAATTTTGTAATTTGCTGGAAATGTTAGTTATATGCTTAGTGTGGATAAATTTCTGATTTATGTTACATTTTTTACAATGAAGTCCAAAAGTTTTAAAAGAATAATAGTTCAACAACTAAAACAATTGTTTGCAGCATCTCCTAGCCTTCAAATCAGCTTAATATATTTATAAATATTTATAGTAATTGGCTATAAATATCCCAAACATCTTTCCAGTATTCAGGGAAGTAATTGATGAGGACTTTACAACATCAAACTGCAAGATTACTGCAAATTATTCTATCCCTTTTCATTGTTGAATAGATTGGCCTTCCAGTTTCAGAAGCATTATTTCAACAAAACAAACTCTGACCCTTCCATTTGCTATAGTACAATAGCAATGCCAAGTACTGTGACTAATCGTTGAGAAATTCTTAGAACTGGCAGCAGTAACACTTGGGCTGAAGTACACTTTGTAATTTTGTAATGCTTTCTCATATGTCCTCCAACTCTCTTGTCCTGTATCTGACAAGAAAACAAAACAAAACAACAAAAAAACCAAAACTCCATAAAGTGGAACCACAGAGGACAAACCGTATTGCGCTTTCTTCTTAGACAGGAAAACTCTCCTAGAGCCCCAGATCATGCTCACCTGGAAATCCTTTCTATCTCAAAATGACCTGTGCATGCACAGCATCCTGGGTGCTCTGACAAGATTTTCAGTACCATCTTCTCTTTACTCATCTAAGAAGACAGATTTAGAAAGACAGAGAACATGGGAACTCTTGAGGGATTTCTCTTTGTGCTCCATCTACCTCCAAAAGGACAAGCCATTCATAATTACGATCCACATTCCTGGTCACATTCACAGCTTGTTTTTGCTTGTTTAGTTATGAAATGTCAAGCTTAGTAATTCAGCATAATAACAAAAATACTTATTAAATTCATTTTTATTTTTATGTTTTTAATTGAAATAGAATTATATTACTTCTTGCCTCTCTTCTTCCCTCCATCCCCTCCTAGCTAAGCTCTCTCAAATGCCTCCCATGCCCCTACTCTCAAATTGATACCTTCTTTTTTCTTTGTTTATAGTTGGGGTGTGTGTGTGTGTGTATGTGTGTGTGTGTGTGTGTGTGTGTGAGGGAGAGAGAGAGAGAGAGAGAGAGAGAGAGAGAGAGAGAGAGAGAGAGAGAGAGAGAGAGAGAGAGAGAGAGAGAGAGACTGTCTAAATGTCTGTCTTAAATGAAGTTAAACCACTTGCGCTGACAATGCTCCCCACAAGAGCAACACGCTAACAAAAATCCCTACACCAGACACAAGAAACCTTTCCAAGGAAGGGTCAGGGTAGTCCATATGACTCCTGATATAACATAGATTATCAATGCAGCCCCTGGTTGCCTCTCAGGTATTGAGGGTAGTTTACTGTTCCTGAAGGTATCATACACTTAGTAGACACAATTTGAATGACATGAGCTGGGTATGACCTGAAGCCCTTTTCATGTGGTCAAGCTTCCATGGTTCTAGAAAATACTGTGCAAGCCACCAAAGGAGGGAAACAGGCTGTGACATTTATGAATCATGACAATTGCTAGCATGGCAAGATATGCATAAAAGCACAAGAAGTGGCACTCACACGTAGGTAGCAACCTACTATCTAATTGAACACTCAACAGTATGAAAATAATGCCTAGTTCTGGAAACCTGGCTAACTTCTGGAGGCTAGTGAGGTCATAGGCCTTAGGAAAGAATCTACTGCTGCCACTTTGTTAGGCTGCCAGCACAATCCTTACTACATCCTTACACCCACACGTTAGTATATACATCATATCTCATCAAAGAAGTTTCTCTTTACAGCAAATGGAGACTATCACAGAAAAACACAACTAGACACAATGAGATCAATGGATCATGGGGAGCCCAGCCCCAAGAGATACATTGTTTTGGTTTTTAAGTGCTTGCTGAGTAATTATATGACCCAAAATGTAGCTGCAGTCAACTGTAGGACATAAAATATCTCGAAAACTTTCCTGAAACTTCAGTAGTTGAAAACTGGGAAAGTAAGTGATCAGTGGGGATCAGAAGAGTTACATGGTTAAAGTTGTAAAGACAGTTTGAGGATATGACTGGCAAATTAAAAACATCTCCATTTATTACTATCTTCTCCCATCTCTGATATTACATGACATTTCCTTTACCAAATATTCACTGAATTCTGACATAAACTCATCCTTGTCCTGGGTTTTGAGGTACTGTTTTGTATACTAGAAATATAGTGATCAGTGGTATGGATCAAAATCTCTGATGGAGTGAAGCTTATCTCTGACTGGGGCTTTAAAGAGATGCATAAAATAACAAATGAGTTCACATGTTAAAAACTGACGTGTCACATGTATTACAAATAGTATGAAGATAATATTAGGCAAGAGTATTGGGTAGTATTGAGAGCTTATTTTAAATTAATCATGAAAAATAAATATAAAATTATAACTTTTAAGCAGAGAGGTAAAAAACTGTAAAGGAGAAATCATGGAGCTCTCTGACAACTGGATGCTATCTGGTGAGAAGTTTCCATGAGGAGAGAGGAATACAAAAGTCCTAAAGTGGACTAGAGGATCAGCAAGGAAGGTGGGCCTGAAAGGAAGGTATGCTGTTTCCCAGAGATTCTATGACAAAATATCACAAGTTAGGTGATTTGAGGCAAGTGAATTCTCTTCTCCCATATCTCTAGAGACCAGAAGTCCCAAATCAGGATGTGAACAGGCAGAACCATGCTCTCCACTGCAATTTGAGGGGAGGATCTTCCCTTTGCCCCTTCTACCCTCAGGGGCTGCATATATCCCTTGCCTTGTCTTTAACCTCTAGCTTCATACCTCTGCCTCTCTTCACTATGTCTCTCTTGGCCTCTCCCTAATCGTAGCACTTCTGTGATATGCTGGAACCACTCATATCATCTATCATAAACTCCTCCTCTTGAGACCAGAAACTATTTGAATGTCATATAAACTATACTTCATAGGTTTCCAAATGTTCATATGTATATCTTGAGATTTGTGGACTATGATAGAAAGGAAGTGAAATAATAGATGAGGTCAGAGATGTTGTCAACTCACTAATAATAGAAAAACTATGTGCCACCACAAGTCACTGAGATGATTGATTTTTTATGACTAAAATTGGAAATCCTATGACATTATTTAACTTATTGAATATTTTGAGCTATTGGGTAAAATCTCTTAAGTGTAATATATGAGTGGTCACAATAGGGGAAATTTTGACCCACTTTTGGTTAATTGGCATCCCTCACTGACCTATTTCACCACAAGGTGTAAATTGTTCATCCTTCACACTGCAGCCTCATTGATGTCTGAAAAACAGTGACCATAATTAGAGACAAAACTTAGCTGTAGCTACTGAACATGCATGCCTAGATTTTATTTTTCTCAAATAAAACAGTATAAATGGGATTAGAAAAGGTAAGTGTCCTACTTTCCTTTCTGTTCCTTTGATAAAATGCCATGACACAATGCAACTTAGGAGAGAAAGGGTTTGTTTTAGTTACAGTCTATCATTTTAGGGAAGTCCAATCTGCAAGAACTTGAATCAGCAAATCAAGACAGAAATGAAGCATGAATATATGCTTGGTACTCAACTAGCTTTCTCTACTCTTATACAATCTAGGGACCCAACTGGGCAGTGGTGGTGCACGCCTTTAATCCCAGCACTCGGGAGGAAGACAGGAGGATCTCTGTGAGTTCAAGGCCAGCCTGGTCTACAGAGCAAATTCCAGGACAGGCTCCAAAGCTACAGAGAAACCCTGTCTTGAAAAATAAGAACAAAAATAAAAAATTAACCAGTCCAGGGCCCCAAACCAAGGAATAGTGCCATCCACTTTCATGCTGTGTCTTCCTACATCAATTAAGGCAATTAAGACAATTCCCCACAGACACTGGCAGACTTGATTTAGACAATCAATTCCTCATTGAGACTCTCTTCTCAAGTTATTCTATACTACCTACAGTTGACAATTATAAGTACTCATTGCAGTAAAGGAATCTCAAAGGAGCTACAGGAGAAAGACAAATGGGCACTGGAGAAAGTTCTCATAACGAAAATAAAATAGGTTCTAGCTCAGTCCCCACTCCCCTACATACCATCAGCCCTAATTCTATCCATATTACATATTTACAATTAACTGTGATTTCTGCGTAATCAGTCAAGTACTGCAAGCAAGAGAGAAGAAGCAGTTATACCACACAATGATAAATGCTGCTATGACAGAAGGGTCAGAAGATGCAAAACATCTTAATGGTCATAGTGATCATAGGCAACAATGTTATAGGAAATGACAATACAGTAAAACAGTGTGCTTATAATTATTGTATTCAGTGGGGAATATGAGTTTGTCTCTCTACTCTTCCACCACCATCCATATGTAAATTCACAGATCCCAACAAATGAGAGCACTGATAAATTTATGGAACTATGAAAATAATTGTTTGTTTCATATGAATCAATATGGAATACTTCAAAAAAGAAAGCCATGAATAAGTAAGTATATAAATTTCAGACTGTGTTGGCAATATGTCTTTACTTAAATGATTACTGCTCTTTCTGCTTTTTCAGTCAAGTTTAGAGATAACAGAATGATTCTATTATTATTTTTCTCAAAGAAATATAGAAGGAAAAATGGCCAATGAAGAGGCTCATCAGGGATTGTACTCTTGTACTCTCCAAGATGTCAACAGATTTACAATTGTTAAGGTGATGAAATTATTCATTATCATAGGAGCCCTTTCAAACTGAAGTGTCTTATTCAAATTAATACTTGTATGATACTCCTGAATACTTCAAGATACAGAAAGTGTATATACCATAACTTCTCAAACCTTGAAAGGGCACTTTACAGCTTCTTCACTATTATAGGGCTTTTAAAAATCTTTATAGCTCTCAAACTGTCTCCAGCATCCCTATAATCAAAATTAGAGAAAATATCAATGATTTCACTGAATAAAAATGATGAATACTAGAATGTTCCCCAATTTCTAGTTATTTTGCTCACACTATGTGACTTAATGTCTCTGAGTAAAACTTGAAGTTAGGTTTGAAGTGATAGTGATGGGGGCAGTGGCATGAAAGTCAAGATTCATACAAAGACCATTTGTTTCAAGAAAGAGGAAAAATGACAGTGGACTCAGTACAATCCAATATCACAAGGACTCACCATATAGTGTCAAGAACAAGTCAACAGAATTCTACATAGTCCATAGAAGAGACAAGATACAAAATGTGTGACACCTAGACTTAAGAGGCATTGCAGGACTCTTGCTCATACATTTAAAATGTCAAGATAAGATAGGCAATTGTCTAACAACTGTGAGGACCTAAGGTCAATACAGTGTAACACACATCTGCATAAGCATGCACACACCCACACATGCATGCACATATGAAAATGTAATCATGGCAACATCAACACGTTACAGCAACTGTAGAACCTTTACAAGTTTAGTATTCTGAGAAACTACATAAAGCCAGACCTGTTCAGATCTTTATCTTTTAAATATATTCATTAATACTTTGAAAATTTAATTCAAGGTGTTTTATCATGTATACTACAAACTCCTTCCCTTAATTCCCCCCAGATCCAGTCCCACCTCTCCATACTTCATACTTCCTGTCTTCTTTTCTATTTAATAGCTCATTAACTCCAATCAAGTGATGTTCTCCAGGTCTACTTATTTTAAAATATTCGCATATATTCATTGAATGAAGTGATTAGTTTCATAAATAATTTTCATGCAAACACATAGTTTTACTACATTCACCCTTGATTATCTTCTGTCATTTGTCAAGCCTCTCAATAAATCATTAAATGTATGTATGTATGCATGTGTGTGTATGTATACATGTATACACACACACAAAATCTAGGTTCCGCAAATGAGAGAAAACATGATATTTGCTTATCTAAGGATTGTTTCATTTAATATGATGATCTGCAGTTTTATCTATCTTGCTGAAATGACATAATTTTATTCATTACTGCTGAATAAAACTTTGATGTTTACATGTATCATATTGTCTTTATTTGTGCTAATGAGAAGCTATGCCGATTCTTTTATGAACTATTCATAACATTAATATCTTCCTTAGATGAAACTAGATTTTGCCTAAGAGCAACTCTCTACTCTTTCACCACCATCCTCCCATTTCCACCTTCAAAACTCATTTGACCAGTCCTAAAAGAATACTTTATAAATTCATATGTACTTTCTTTTTGCCTTAGAACATAAATATGATTTTTATTACACTCAAATGATGAGAATCCAAATTATCAAATTATTATTACAGTTTCTGATAAGCTAGCTAATTATAATTCACATTGACTTAGAATTTCAGTTTTAATTGCAAGTTTTTTGCTAACTATACTTCATGCTGAAGCTTTTTAAATTAACTAATTAATTAGTTTTACATCCCAACTGCAGCCTCCCCTCCTTCCTCTCCTCCTACTCTCTCTCCCCATTTCCCCTCCACCACCCCTCAATCTACCTTCCTCTGTATTTGTTCAGAAAGGGACAGGCCTCCCATGGGCATCAGCAAAGCATGGCTTATCAAGCTGCCATAAGACCAAGCACTTCCCCCTGTATTCAGGCTGGGCAAGGCAATCCAGCATGAGAAATAAGTTCCCAAGAGCCAATCAAAGCACCAGTGACAGCCTCTGCTCACATTGCCAGGAATCCCACAAATAGACCAAGCTGCACAGCTGTCGTACATATATAGAGGGCCTAAGTCAGTCCCATGAAGACTCCCTGGTTGTTGGTTCACTTGCTACCACAACACAGAATAACCTGAAAATACCTCAGAGACTAGTGAGTGCAGTGAGTGAAAATTCCCCTGTGCCATCTGCACCAGCCCCACTTGAATCTGTTTTGTTTTGGGAGTTTCCATGTAAGTCTTCCTCTTGAATAAAATAAATAGCATCACTGTAAAAGAAAGTTTACAAACACAGAATTATTTACCATGATTATACCATTAGCCAGGAAGCAGAGACACAGAAAAGAAGAGAGTCCCCTTCTGGGTCACAATTCCAATAGCCTTTATCTCTTCAAAGTTCCACCAACTCAAAATAGTTACCATCACAGGGACCATGTCCTTAACATGCAGACCTTTTAAGGACATTCAACTTCCAAACTAAAGCAATAGGTGAGATGGTATTAAGTGCCTATAGCATTTTAGATAAAATCTGAAAAAAAAACTCATATGCTGTAGTGCTTAATTTTCACAACAGATTCCTGAATAATATTTTCATTTCTTACTTTAAAACATTGAGGGAATACATAAGCACACAGAAAAATCCACCCAATAAGTAGCAGAACAGCAACTTGAACCCTGGTCAGTGCATAATGATACAACCAGTTTCCCACCCATGTTAAACTATAAATCTGCAAGCATTTTGCCACTAGGTGTTTGGGGTCATAGCCTTGGCCACAAGCTCATCTCTTTGCCTTATGGAGTCAACAGAATGTTAGGGAAGATGTGGACTGGAAGAGGCAAAAGCTGGGTTTATAATCACTCAGGCAAGAATTAAGCCTTGTATGGTCAGGGACACCTGAGGACACTGGATTTCCTTTTCCTGTGACAAGTTCATGATCTCAGCTTTGCAGAACTACAATTGCATCTTCAGTTTTTAGGATCAAAGGTTCGTCACATGTTTTAGACAGAAAGGGTCAAAATTAGTTCCACATAATGGACTCCATCAGTTCCAGCTGATGTCTATGAGATGAATGAATCCTAAGGAGCCTCTTAAGATGTATAGCATTTTTTTGCATCTGTAATGGTACCTAGCACTTCCATACTAGGAAAGTTTGGAACGAAAATACAAAGCTCTTCTGTGCATTCAGAAAACATAGTATGTAAACAGAAAGGCACTGAGACACAAATCAGACATTGTAATAAACAACTGTGGATTTATGAGATTTAAAGATATATTTTGTGTGTCAACATGAATGAAGAAACCAATACCAGTGCCAACAGAGGCTGTGCTGAAGCTGATAGATTTAAATATATAATATACACCTAACATCCCACTGGTAATATGCACATTTTTTTCATAAGGAATAGAGATAAGCTGTTTTTCTAAAAGGTTTTTAGATTAAATAGTCAATATTAAATTCAAAGTAATATGGTCTTATCTCAAGTGGAGGAATAAGTATTTCAGATATGTTCACATACATCTGAGACAGTATGCTACAAAGCTGTTTCCAAGTCCAATCACCATTGTTCATGTGACTTTTAATTCCATCAAAACAAAAATGTGTTGTACCTTTCCCAAACTCTCATCCTTTTATTTCCAAATGAAAAGACTGTCAGTAAAACATAGCCTCTTTCCCATTAATGCAGACAACTGCACTTCTCTTTTCAAATTTGTCTCATAGGAACTCTGGTTACAGTGAGTGTTGTTACACCAGGTATTTTCACTGTAGAAAAGCTACTGGTTTTACCAAAAGTGTACCCTTCAAGTTGATTTTAATATAGTTGAGAAGCAACAGTGAAGAGCTTAATATGCCAAATTATCTTATGCGAATCCTCACTGTTGGGCAATAATTCAATAATATATATCTTTTCCTCATAGGGAATTGGTCATATCTGCACAATTTGAAAGTGAGTTGAGTACATTCTTTGTTAGATGAACAGGCTGTGGCAAGATATATTAGGACCAGAAGGTTTAAAGGTTCATACTTTAAATAACAGGAAGACCTCAATTTTCTGTTTAATACCAGCAAAGCTTCTCTCGAAGTTTCTAAAATGTTCCCATGTAACCAGTTGTTTGGTACTAAAGCAAAGGAGAAAGTGCTGTGTTAGAGGCCCTGACATTGTCTTCTTTTTCAAACAATATATTTTGATCATGTTTTCTCCTACTCACCCAACTTTGTCCTTTTACCCAAAAACAAAAACAAAATTACCACAAAAAACAAATAAGCAGAACACCAATAAGACAACAAATGACAAAAAAAGAAAAGGCATACACACAAACACAAACACACCAGATAAATAAATTACAGAGAGATAGATAGACAGACAGGTAAATAGATAGATAGATAGCAAGCATTGAATTTGTCAGCCAACTATTCCTGGACATGGAGCCTGCACTGTTATACCCAGGAACACTCCACTGGAGAAAACTGATTTTCCCTTTACTAGTAAGCATAAATTGCAAACATCTTATTGGATAGTGGTGGGCCTCATGTGTATTTACCCCTCTCAGTGCTGGGACCACAACTGGCTTGAATGTAAACAGGTCTTGTGCATGCTAACAGTCTCTGTCAGTCCATACATGCATCAGTCCTTTTGTGTTTGGATGACACTTTCCTTGGGGTCATCTATCACTTTGGCTCTTGGTAGCTTGCAATCTCCTCTTCCACATGGATCTCTAAGCCTTGAGGGAAAAGGTTTGATAAAGACATACCATTTACGACTTAGTGCTCCAAAGTCTCTCACTCTCTGCACATTGCCCAGTTGTGATTTTCTGTGTTAACTGTCATTTACTGCAAAAAGAAGTTTCTCTGATGTGAACTGAGTGAGGTACTTATCTATGAGTATAGCAGTATGTCATTGTTATGTTCCTTTAGCAGAATAATAGTAAGTAAGATTTCCCCTAGGCCCATAGCTATCTAATCTCAGGTTCTTGGCCACTTTGGCACTGTCTGGTGTAATTTCTAGCTCATGAATTAATCCTAAATCCACTTAAAAAGTGGCTGGTTATTGCCATAACATTTGTGCCATTATTTCACCAATATATCTTGCAGGCAGATCACTGTTGTAGGTCTCAGACTTCATAGCTTGGTGATATTGATGATTACCTGTCTTTTCTAGTAGCATGCAGCGAGGTTCCCATCTTCTGACCTCTCACTGAATAGGGTCCTACTGTAAGAGTAAGGGGTTTCTTAATTTTCTTTAGGGGGAGTAATTGTTTCCAACTCTTTCCTCTTTAAAACATTAGGTAAGACTATGATGGAAAATTCTTAGAACTCTATACATAATAGTTGCTTTCATTATTATTACTATTGCTACCATCAGTAGCATCACTGTCATTATTAAAGGAGAAAGTAAATGTCACAGTACAGCCAGCAACAGTGCTTGTCTCACAGACACTTCCATAATAGCAAAAGAGAAAGTATATAATGTCAGAACTACAAAGAAGGCAGGAGATTAAAGACCAATTCTCAACACACTGATTGAACAGCTGTGGGACTCTGACCTTCTGAAAACAGCATCCTCTGGCACTATTCCCCCGTGACAGTACAGGCTCAGAAATGTTCCTCCATCACTTGAAAATCACCACATTAGAAGCGGAAGTTGATAGGCATGTTCATATCAGCTTCTCTTTTATTTTCTACACTATACATTAGCAGATCTCTACCCAATTTCTCTTTCTTTAATGGGGGACTTCACCTTCTTTCATGACATTGTTGTTTTGCTACTTGACACGTAAAGGCTTTTACTGAAAGCAAAGTACAATTTACAACATAGAACATTTCTAAATTATAGGTTGTGTGAAACTCCGGTCACCGTTTTGGAAAGACAAATTTCCGATCCAAAGAGAAATAGCAGCAAATAATAGTAGTTGGTGACACAGATGCCAAACAAACTGTAGGTGACATTAGGATCTCCATTTTAATTTTCTTTTCCTGAATAGATGATCACTTCCAACTCTCTGTAACTTGGTAGGCAGCCTTCACACCATGAATCTGCCTAGTATTCTTCAGAGCACACTTCTATATATTAGAGTGAAGACTGATCTGCCTTCCTTCCTGCAGAAAAGTATGCTAGTATCCTGTGGGCATGTATCAAAGATGAAGGGCAGAATATTTTACCAAACACCTTGTCCAATATTCTCCTCTGTTTATCCACATGCTGTCCCATGATTTTCAGCAAAGGCTAAAGAAGCATTGCACTTAGAAAAGGTACAAAAGGACTTGGTCACACAAATAGTATTTTTTCCCTCCATTCCTCAGCAGGTTGGATCATGAAGAGAAAGACTGCTCTCACTGGGGAGGGGCTCCCAAGGAAGACAAGCTTTGTAAATGTTTCATCGAAGATTATTCCCCAGCTAAGACGTGTCCAGATTCTTCTTATTAATCTTATTTGTCCACACTCTTGCTGAGGACTGTTGCAGCCCCATTATGACTGCGTTGCTGCTAGCTTCTGGAAACTCATCTTCTTTCATCCTCCCCCTACATTTTTCTTTTGTTGCTATTGTTTCTCAAACACATGTGCATTATTCCAGTCTTAGGTCATTTTTACTACCTGGGCACTGTCTCTCTGAAAGGTCAAACCATCACATAACTAGTCTCTTATCATTCAAGCCAGTTCCAGCTTACCACCCAAACAATACCTTTCCTGACATGAAATAAAGTTATCCCAACAGACTACAATATCACTCCCATATTTTTCTAACTTCCCAGAAGTTACTACTTTATGATTTTTACTTGTTTTCATGTTAGCTCCTACTTTTAGAGCAGTGGTTCTCAACCTATGAGTAACAACATCTTTGGGAGTCACAGATCAGCTATCCTGTATATCAGATATTTACATTACAATTCCTAACAGTAGAAAAATTACAGTTATGAAATGGCAATGATATAGTTTTATGGTTGGGGGTCACCACACATGATAAACTGTATTAAAGGGTCTCAGCATTAGGAAGAGTGAGAACCACTGCTTTAAAATATAAGCTTTCTTTTGTCTTTTGTCCCACTGTAACTTCAATACCCAGAAGTGTTTAGCAATCCTAATGGGTACAGAGTATAAAATTTCAGGAACTATGTAGCTTTAAATACCATATGCTTGGAATATTTCTCAGAGGTAGAATGTATTTGTGGTACATAAGAATAAATGTGGATGTTTAAATTGAATATAATGAAAGAAAATATGACTTAATAGTCACACAAACCCACTTAATAAATAAAACAGCAGGCAAACTACTCCTTGTCCTGGACCTGCTCAGGACTTTTTGGATTTTTGTTTGTTTTGAAAGTTGTCCTGGGGAACAATTACACCCACCTCTTTACATATGTTTAATGCATTTCTTTTAAAAATAAATTTTAAAGAAAGAGGATAAGGAAAATTGCAAAACAAATACAATATGCATAGACAATAGGTAATGGGAAGATAATATTTTTTCTTGTTCATTTCTTTTTATTATTATTATTATCATTATTAAGAGATTTTTCTATTCATTTTACATACCAACCACAGATTCCCTTCTCCTCCCTCCTCCCACCTCCAAGCCTTCCCCCGCAACCCACCCCCCAGCAGAGAAAAACAATTACATGAAATTTGCAGGCAAATGGATGGAACTAGAAAATACCATCCCAAGTGAGGTAACCCAGACTCAGAAGGACAAACATGGTATGTACTCACACATAAGTAGATACTAGATGGAAAGCAAAGGACAACCAGACTGCAACCCACAGCTCCAGCGAGACTAGCTAGCAAGAAGGACCCTAGGAAAGACACATGGATCTCCCAGTGAAGGAGAAATAGATGAGATCTACATGAGCAAACTGGGAGTGAGGGGGGTAATGGAGGACAAAGAATGGGGGATGAGAACATAGGGGAGATAATATTTTTAAAACCTGTGCTTTTCCTCCTCACAGAATACATTTTTTTTCGTAAGTGGTCTTCCATTTGCCAGAAAGGAAATGAAGATTTGTGATACAGGGAATGAACTAAGAGTATGTCACATAGCCTCCCACACAATGAGTCAGCATCTTTATGAGCCAGACTGTTATTTTAAATCACTATTTCTAAGTTCCTTACTCTGCTCTATTAACCTTCAGTACTCGGTTTATAGAAATTTTTGTAGTGTAATACATTTCACGGATTAGCTGGTGTCAGAAAGGCAGGTGTGATGTGGACAAAGAATAATAGATAAGGCAGAAAGAGAGTAGAGTCATGTGTCCTGACTATGGGGAGTAACATTGAGCCTTCAGATGATTTCATATCCTCACTTCCTGTGTGACAAGCTACAGTTAGATATCCTGTACATCTATGTACATCAAAATATACTGGGTCATTCAAAGTGGTCTGAAAAGAGAGTCCTTATTTATGAATCTCCAAAACGTTCCCTGATTCATATATATCATGAACCCTGGGGTTGAAGCAAAGAAGTCAATGAGGGCTATATAGAGGAAATAGCAGGTATCTCAGGCTTCTGTACCTATGGGGGGCTAAACAGTATCTAGCCAACTGAACAAGCCAAAGACAATTCTCAGACTTTGCTCAAGCCAAGAAAGAACAGGATGAAAGCTGCAGACTTCAGCATAGATGCCCGATGAGCAAGCAGCTTCAGGAGATATCACCAAGTGGCAAGAACACCAGAGGTTTGTAATGTTCTCTCTCCCACATAAGTCACATGAAATCATAGCAGACTCACACACCACAGTCATCATTATAATTATAATCCCTGGAGAGAAAATGAAGGATGCACATTTTCCCTGCATGTGACATTTGTAATGAAAGACTCTTGAGATTCTTCTGTATGAATTGCTAACTGGAATTTAGGGAAAAGCTGGGATAGCGTTAGGTAAAATCCAACTGACAGGTGAACATTGTAGTTTCCTGATACAGATCCTCAAACTCACCCATAGACTATCTCTAGTTCAGATAGAAGCTTTCTTTTCACTGTTAGTACAATTCAGCAAGTCAGAATATCTGACAAAATTTGAACTTGCTATGCTGAGACCTGTTCACTTCTAAGACATACCTAGTTACAGTTAGAGGGATTTCTTCTATTCTGGATCTATTGTGAAAAAAAATTCAGGATACAGTGAAGTCCATAAACTATAAGAGAAACCTCCAGGTTCTCCCACACTTCATTACAGGCAAGACAAAAACATCAATACTAAAATTTCATATACCCATGCAGCATTTCCCAAAGAAAGGCCTGTGAAATATAATTCCTATGAAATTTTCTTTGAAAAAAAACAAGGGCTATGAACAAATGTTAAAGCAAAACTCTTTTATTAGTTTCTCCTGCTGAGGAGTTAAATGCATACCAAAGGCTCTAAGAATATCAATTTTCTTTAGCATGGCTTTCCTAACTTCTTTGGCTCCAGAACACTCTCTAATGTACAACTAGTCATCAGCATGTAATATAATTAGCATTTCACAAAATACACTTTGGAGAGCCAGGCATACTGCAGCATACCTCAAATGCAAGCACCCAGGAGGCAAAGGCAAGAAAAGGAGAAAGAAGGAAATAGGAACACTGATAACACTTCAAAAAGCCATAGAAAACATTATTTTATAATCTCTCTCTCTCTCTCTCTCTCTCTCTCTCTCTCTCTCTGTCTACACACACATATACATAAAATGTATGTGTAGTGGAGTTAATCCTATATGTGTGATAATTCATCTCTATCTAACAAAAACCTCTGTTGGGGGCTGTAGAAATGGCTCATCAGTTATGACAGTTATTGCTGTTAAGAAGGGAGGGCTTAGATTTGATTCCCCAAATCAAATGCCACTTGTGTGTGTTTGGTGCACATAAACTCACACATGCTCATGCAGATAGATAGATAGATAGACAGATAGATAGATAGATAGATAGATAGATAGATNGATAGATAGATAGATAGATAAGATAGATAGATAAAATCCAAGCCCCAGGCAAGGGGAACTTCCTTCTGAGTTGTTGGTCAGAGCAAGGGTATGATATCCAAGAGATTCCCGAAACAATACAGACTATGGCCATTGCCCTTGATTTTCTCTCAGAACTTGAAGGTACAACACCTGTGGTGCTTTGAATGTGAATGGCTCCTCCATATGCTCATATGTTTCAATACTTGGTCTCCAGTTGGTGTCTTAATCATTCCCAAATGATTAGATGAGGTGTGTCACTGAGGTGGGCTTTGAGGTTTAAAAAGCCAACACCATTCAGTTAGCTCTCTCTGTCTCCTGCTTGTGGATTCAGATATGAGCGCTCAGCTTCTGCTCCAGCATCATGCCTGCCTGCCTGCTGCCATGCTTCCCACAATGATGGTCATAAGTCACCCTCCGAAACTGTAAGCCCCCAATAAACTGTTTCTTCTATAAATTTCCTTGTTCAGGGTGTCTCTTTACATCACTAGAAAAGTAATTAAGTAAATACTCGCACCTTTCCAAAGCAGTGTTTGGAAGAATCAAGCTTGTATTGACCTGGAAGCCTTGGCCCCGAGCCCTAGCTGTTCAGAGTATTGGAAGATGCTATGCAAACTTCCAAGGGCGAAAAGTAATAAACACTACTCCCCAACTATGAAGCCTGTGAAGCACAATGACAGGCCTGGAAAGACATCCTCAGTGGTACAATAGTCACACATTTATATTGGGAATAAGCAACAACTATTGAACTCAAGGTCTACTTAATAAGAGGGGATTTATGCCTGGTACTGTAAACCTAGCCAAGTACCCATGGCTTGAGAGATCTAGACCCTGGAGGAGTACCTGATACTGCTGTATTCCTAAGTCAATGTACTTTCTAACTGTATTCTAAATAGTTTTGTTTATACCCACAGATAAGCATAGCTCTCACTCTTCATTAAAGATGATTCTTTTTGCAGCAGATGGGGACTACCACTGGTCAAAATGCTGAAATTAAATTACTAAGGAGTTCCAAGCCTCAACTATTACATCAATAATGCAACTCCTACACTTAAGACTCTCAAAACACTGTGGAAGGAAATTTGGTAAGATTGCAAAATTTAGAGGACCAGGATACCTGCTGCAAGATAGGCAAGATAGTGTCTTCTAGACATGACAAGGTTGCTACACAAACGAAATCTCAGCAATATGGTTGCCACAGCAAGATCTGCACAATGCTAATACTAGTCCACCAGTTGACATTTCAATATCGATTGGGGGGAAATCTCACAAGACCCCACTCCTGTAAGTGATTAATGTGTGCTGACAGAGGAAGAATCATTATCCTCCAGACATGAGAGCCCTGATATGTTTTCTAGCCCCAAGTCCTAAACACATCTACATATGAGCAACGCCAAATAAGAAGAGGTCATAACTAAAGACGGAGTGGGTAGGTACATGGGAGAAATTGTAGGGAAAAAAGGGAAGAGTAGAAATGATGTAAATATAGTAATCATGCATGTAAATCTCAAAATTAAAAAACAAATAAATAAAACTATAAAATAAGTTGAATTCTAGATGTTTACAAGGTATTTGCTCCAAGAATGTAATATGGTCATGCACCTGTTAACAGACAGGGGACACCTTCATGAATGTACTTTGCTTTACACAAAAAAAGTTATATATCAGTTTTAGAAATCCTCTTTTAAATGTATGAAACTTGCCACTAAGGAAATTATTCATGAGAAATTCTTTCTGAAAGGAATGACCTCACTAAACATATGGACATAATACAATATCAATTATATTACTACATTTAATAATAATTTCTCTTTATTAAAAAGAGCATAACAATAAAAATTATAGAAGTTATCAAAAACTTGAGAGGGAAAGATGTGAGAGGCATTAGAGAGGTAGATATTATGCAAATACAATGTACACATGTATGAAAATTTCAAATAAAATTTTAATTAGAATAAAAAAAAGAGTTCAAGACCAGTCTTGGTTACATAGCACATCTGAGACCAGCCTGGGTTGCACAGACCCTATTGCACTAAAATAAGGTTTAAAACATAGACATTGGAAAATTCCACTGTTTCACATTATATTTAACAGAGAAAACATGAGCATAATTTCATGATTTCAGAATCAAAGTGATTCAAGAGCTTGAGAAATAATGGGAGCAACAAGAGCTAGCTGACAGATGAACTTTACCTTTCTGCCTTCCTCCATCAGCCACATCCCAAACCACCCTAAACAAATCTACAATGCAAACCAAATCACTGAGCTTGCTATATGCCCATGTAGTTGGAGACAAAGCACCTCAGACAAGTTTCCTCAGCCTAACACCCTGCTATAGAAATTCTACAGCTTGTGCTGAATATATAAATGGTGAAATCATAAATAACATGAGAAGGAGAAAGCGAAGGTATTGAAGGAGCCTGTGCAATTATCAAAGGATTTCTGAGATTATCTAAAGCCAGCCAAGAGTCTGTTTAACAAACCTGAGGGCAAGTATCTCCTAACACTATATATATATATATATATATATATATATATAAAACACATCCAGTAAATACGGAGTAAATGGACTATAATGTAAGAACAAATGCATTTGCTATAATAATGACACTTTTGTTTTTCAAAGATCTAGGGCCTATTGAGTGTTATTATTAATCCCATGTGATAACTCTTTCTTCTTTCCCTCCCTTCTCTCTTTCTTCTCCCAGTGATAACAGATAGACATAACTTACTAGAAGACTAGGAAGAGAGAATGAATGTCTCAGGCTTGGAGAAGAGAAAGATGAGTTGAAAAGGTATTGAGACTAGTTCCCAATTCCCATGAAGCATCCTTCTGATGGGAGTATCTTAAAATTAGTACAACTGATTGATGCCCTAGATATTACATACTAAATGCCTTATATCATTCTTACTAGAGGACATGAAGCACTGGCAACACTGCTTAACTTCCAGAGAAGATTTTACAATTAGATAAGGAACCTAGTACCCACTGATTATAATAGAATGTTGTGTGGAGGCCTCCATGCTGTTGACCTGTTATTCAATACTGGTAAAAACAACCAAGGGGGGAAAGAACATTGGAATTTAATGAACTATTCATGATGGTCTTAAAGGCAATTTGATTTGACTGGTGTGTGTGTGTGTGTGTGTGTGTGTGTGTGTGTTTATGTGTGTGTGTGTGGTACTAAGCATCAAACTTAAGAGTCTTAAGCATTTTAAGCAAGTTCTGCATCACTGAACACATCCCCAGCTCTCATTTAATTTCAAGGAATAAAAAAATAACAGTTACTTTACCTCAGCTATTATGAGAAAACTAATCTTTTTCCTCAATATATCTTCATAGTGAATTCCAGAAATGCTACTTATGTGTCAGATATATATTTGCATAAGCATATATACACCTATATATGTGAACCTTCAGATATCACAGTCTCCACTTGTAAATTTAAAAACCTCTTCCAAGGCCCCCTGAGCTGTAGGTTAAGTTTATGTCATCACCTCTGCTTAAAGAATAAATACTATCACCACCATCATTTGGTTTCTTATCTCTCATTGAAAAAAAACATGCTAAATATGCTCTTGATCTCTAATCCTCATAATTAAATTCAATTGAGTGAAATCTGACTTGGAAAATGTAGGTAATGGGGATGTTAATTTCTGATTCTGCATCAGGCAGCAAGGAGGGGGATGGGAAGCACAATCAGTCTCCTTAGTGTCACCCTCACCCACATTCAGGAACAAAGCACTCATATAATTTGCTAAAGAGATTTGACAGTTTTTCTCTTTCAAGAGGGCTAAGACCTTGGTACTGTGAGTGTGTGTGTGTGTGTGTGTGTGTGTGTGTGTGTGTATACATGTGTGCATAAATACAAGGAATAGAGAAGCTTTTAAAAGACACTGAAACAGTAAGACAGGTTGCCTATGACAACAATGATCTGTCACAATCTGTCTCTCATATCTTACCATCAAAATGTCCACAGAAAGACACTTGCCTTAGAAAAATTCCTTCATTTTTATATAAAGTGTTTATCTCAGGTAGACAGCTGAGTAGCTGATTGTGACTATCAGTAACACTAAGTATGACAGCTCTACATATAATCTAACTTCCATTGGTTCTGATAGAGATACGAATTAAATAAGGGTTAAATTAGACTGTAATTGTAGCTGGGTGATGAGACTAAAGGCAATTTTAATTTCATCTCTCTACCTACCTGTACTTTTCCTATATGAAAATATTTATTTGCTAAATCGGAAAAAAGAATTTAAGAAATTAGAAAATTGTTCATATTGTTGGTATTAGAGTGCAGTGTGGTAATTATATTGTATCCCCCAAAATATTGTGTACCTTAATAAAACTTATCTGGGGTCAGAGAATAGAACAGCCACTAGATTAAACATAGAGGTTAGGCAGTGGTAGCACATGCCTTTAATCCTAGCATTCCCGAGGCAGAGATCCATCCAGATCTCTGTG
>LZPO01068923.1:983831-1003907 GCA_001675575.1 Neotoma lepida
ATGCCAGATATTGGGGTGAAAGCTGAAAGATCAGAGAAGCAGAGCAAAACACAGAAAACCTCACCTCACCAACTCCATAAATCCTCTGACTGAAATCCTCTGAGTCTTCACCCAAAAGAGTCTCAGCTGAACTGCTTCAGTTCCTGTTTCCTCAAGCCTTATATACTTTTCTCTGCCCCGTCATAACTTCCTGGGATTAAAGGCATGTGTGCTTCCCAGTACTGAGATTAAAGGTGTGTGCCACCACTGCCTGGCTCTGTTTCCAGTGTGGCCTTGAACTTACAGAGATCCAGATGGATCTCTGCCTCCCAAGTGATAGGATTACGGGTGTGTGCCACCACTGTCTGGCCTCAATGTCTAATCTAGAGGCTCGCTCTATCCTCTGATCCTCAGGCAAGTTTATTAGGATACACAATATATCACTATATTTACATAAGGTAGACTGTATATTTTTGGTGTACTATAAATTTTAACACATATGGATTTATACAACAACTAAGATAATCATGCTAGAGAATAGCTCCATCACCTTTAAATTCTGTATCAGAGCAACCCTGCTCACCTCCATGTACTAGAAAACCACTGAAGTCAGTTGCTCAGTTGTAACTCATTGTATGGCTATGCCAGAATTTATCAAACACCCATTGAAAGATACTTAGTTGTTTCCACTTTGGGATATTGTAAATAAAACTCACATGACTTTTATAATTAAGAATCTATCTAATCATAAGTGTAGCATGCTTAATAATCTGTCTCTTATACACATCTAGATGTGTATAAGAGACAGTTGTATGGCTATGCCAGAATTTATCAAACACCCATTGAAAGATACTTAGTTGTTTCCACTTTGGGATATTGTAAATAAAACTCACATGACTTTTATAATTAAGAATCTATCTAATCATAAGTGTAGCATGCTTAATAATAGTCCCCCCCAAATACCCATGCCCTAATCACTGAAACATATACATATACACTACATAGCAAAACACACTTAGCTGATGCAATGAAGTTGAAGATCTTCATATTGAATGATTATTTTGATTAATATACTGCATCATAAATATAAACACAAGTGTTCCTAAAGGAGGTAAGCAGAAAGCAAATTGCTCCAAAGAGAGGAGGAGAAGGCAAAGCAACCATGAGGGGAGATGTAGGAATGGTGGGGCAACAAGCCTCAGAAAGCCAACAGCCACGAGAACCTCTCCCATAGAGCTGTGAGGGAACACAGCCCTGCTAACAGCTTCATTCCTACCCAGGAAAACTGATTTCCTACTTTTCTCCAGACCTCTCTGTTATTTCAAACTACTACCTTTGTGGCAATTTGTTCCAGTAGCTAAAACAAACACTGCAATATGTCTTTTAGTGCTCCAGGTTAAACTGAGAATACAATTGATACATTTTTATGGGACTTATATATTTGAAAGAAACTGCAAAAGTTCCTAGTACAATGCTGTAAGTGATGAGTGAGACCTCCAGTTGTGCTACATCACTAAGCACTTGTATGCATTGCTACATTTTATTCCTAAGTGGTGAGTACTCATAGTCAATGGTAGAGTTGATTCATAGGGACAAATGTTCCTGACATTCATGAGATGATTTTCCATCCATGTCTTCTTTCATGAAGTCAAAGTTCTAGTCTTTGCCGTATTGAAATTAGTTTTCCTGTTTGGAGAGTTGGATACATACATGACAGCCCTTTGTTGGATTATAAGGTATACCTTTGTTTTTATGTTTGTAAATAGGATCTTTCACAGGACAAACATTTTTATTATGATGAAGGCCAAATAATCAACTGTTTTCTTTTATGTATCTCACTTTATGTATCATTTCTATAAAATTCTTAATGAGGCTTGGATTTTTTATTTCTTATTTTAAAGAGTTATTTTTGTTCTATGCATATGAGTGTTTTGCCTGCATGTATGGCTATGCATCATGTGCATGCAGTGTGACCCAGAGGCCAGAAAAGGGCATCTGATCCATGGACTTAGAGGTACAGGTGTGTATATTCACACATAAATGAATACGACCTGCTCAGTTTGTACAGTGTTACATGTATGTACATGATCTATCATTATTTCAAGGTGAATTCTTTCTTCAAATTGCCTGTATACCTTTTATTTGTATGTGAGCTATGTGTTCTGTTTCACTGACCTGCATGTCTACCCCTCCCAATTCTACAGACAAGATACTGATTACTGCAGCTATATTAAAACCTGAAATTCACTATTATTCCTCCAACTTTATCCTTCTTCTTCAAAATTGTCTCAGCTAATCTAGTTTTCTCTTTCCTATATAAACAAATAATCCTACCAGAATCTAGATAGGGATCGCATTAACATTATAAATCAATTTCAGAAAAAAATTGACAGATTTTCCACGTGCAGTCTACCAGTACAAAACTAATGTGTGCTCAGCCACAGCAGCTTGGCAGCAGGCAAGTCTCCTTAAAAATAACTTTATGAGGATGATAGAGGCCCTTAAAGAGGAAATAAAAAATTCCCTTAAAGAAATGGAGGAAAAGACAAACAAAAATTGGAAGAAATCAATAAATCCCTCAAAGAAAGCCGAGAAAAAACATCAAACAGATGAAGGAAACAGTTCAAGACTCAAAAATTGATATAGAGGCAATAAAGAAAATACAAACCAAAGGAATTCTGGAAATGGAAAATCTGGGTAAATGAACAGGAACTACAGATGCATGTTTAACCAACAGAATGCGAGATATGGAAAAGAAAGTCTCAGGTGTTGAAGATAGGGTAGATGAAATTGATTCATTGGTCAAAGAAAATGTCAAATCTAACAAATTCTTAACACAAAACATGCAAAAAATCTGGGACACCATGAAATGACCAAACCTAAGAATAATAGGGATAGGAGGAAAAGAATTCCAGCTCAAAGGCACAGAAAATATATTCAACAAAATCATAGAAGAAAACTTTCCCAACCTAAAGAAGGACATGCCTATGAAGGAACAAGAAGCTTACAAAACACCAAATAGACTGTACCATAAAAAAAATCCCCTTACCACATAATAATCAAAACATTAATCATACAGAATAAAGAGAATTTTAAGAGCTGCAAAGGAAAAAGGCCAAGTAACATATAAAGGCAGATTTATCAGAATTATACCCCACTTCTCAATGGAGACTCTGAAAACCAGAAGGTCCTGGAATGATGTTTTGCAGACTCTAAGAGACCACAGATATCAGCCCAAACTACTATACTCAGTAAAATTTTCAATCACCATAGATGGAAAAAATAAGATATTCCATGACAAAACCAGATTTAAACAATACCTAACCACAAATCCAGCCCTACAGAAAGTACTACAAGGAAAACTTCAACCCAAGGAAATTAGCTACACCCACGAAAACACAGACAATAGATAATCTCACACCAGCAAATTCCAAAGAAGGGAAACACACACACACTACCAACAACAACAACAAAACAAACAAACAAAAACAAAACATTAATTAACAATCACTGGTCATTAATATCCATTAGCATCAATGGAAAATGAAAAATGCATAAGATTCATATGTGGAGCTACATTTTCAGTTTTGGTAAGTGGATTCAAGCTTCTAAATAAGTGGGAAAGGGGTCCATTTGCACATACAGAAAAGCTTACTATCATTAGGACTTCAGATCTTCTAAACTTGACATACAGATTCATTGTGATCACTATTAAAATCCCAGAAAATCATATTGTGTATAGCAGTAAATGTATTTTAAAATTAAATGAAGTGACACAATATCCATAATGGCCCATACAATAATGAAAGAGAACCAACTGGAAAAACTGAAAACACTATAAAAGCTACAAAAATCAAAATGATGTGGGATTAGCAAAAAAGGGGGGATTACTAGAGAGCATAGAAAAAGAGCCTTCAAATAAATGAATTGATCTTTAACAGGGGAGCAGAGATAAGACAATTTAATGAAAAATGATATATTTTCAAAAATTGTTCTGAAACAACGTAATTGGACATCTCCATCAAAATAGAATAATATGGACACCTATTTTTCTCCATTCACAAAAACAAACACAAAAGGAATTAGAACTCTCAATGTAAAATATGAAAGTGTAAAAATGAATGAGAATAACAAGAAAATCTAGGTGACTCTGGGTTTGAAAATGCCGAGTTCAGCACTACTTTTGGACAGTCTTTGGTATTGGGGAGTGTGGATTGAGAAATAATAGATATGAAGAATAGAAACAGACATAAAAGAAAAAGAGACACAGAATCAGTTCAGAAGGGCTCTGAGTCAATACCACAGTCACCCCGAGTTTATTCCTCATGGACTTCTTATACACCAGCAAGGGGAGAGGCAAAAGACCTCTCCCTCTCAAGGACACCATGGTTCAAGGCACAAAGTCCAGACAAGTGTAAACACTTCCTTAATTCTCAAAACATCCAGTAGCCACGCCTTACGGCAAAACATCCTATAATTAGGCTTTGAAGTATAAGACACCTGGTAACCACTCCTTTGGTCAAAACATCCTATTATGTAGCCTTGTGGGGCAAAACAAGCTTGGACTCTGTGACCTTGAGTCAAGATGGAATAAGGCCACACTAAGGAGTCTCTGTGGGCCCCCACAGATGAAAATTACATTCCTGATTCATCATCAAAAGTACAATTTTTAAAGGAAAAATAATGTTAAATTGGACTTAATTTTAAATGTTAAATGAAACTTGCTCTTCAAAAGATACTGATAACAGGATGAAAACATAAACCACAGAAGAAAGTATTTGCAAAACATGTAACTGGTAAATATCACATTTGTAAAAAGATTTTCAAAACTCAACAATAATAGCCTAAAAAATAAATGACCCAAAGAGCTCATAAAACACATACAAATAGAGGATAGAAAACAAAGATAGTCCACCTCATGTCATTATAAAATTTTAATATAAATTAAAACAGCAGTGGGATACCATTACACACCTATGGTAAAAATTCAAAGCATTGACAACAAATATTGGAGAAGATATGGCTGTGTAAGACGAATTTCTAAATGGTCTTTTTAAATAAAAACACAGGGCCAGAAATAGAGTGAAAATCGGACAGAGATCAGAGGAATTAGGAACAGCCTCCAGCCTCACCTTAACAATGCTGCTGCTTCTAAACGAGTGCCTGACTTCCTATAGTTCCACGCCTATATTCCTTTCTGTTTTGTTCTCCCATTGGCTCTTTCACCCTAGCTACATCACTTCCTCCTATCGCCCATCTCTGTCACTTCCTGCCTGTCTGTATAGACCTCCAGAATTCTATGGTTGATGCTGGGATTAAAGGCGTGTGTCTCCATGCTTGACTGTTCCTAGTGTGACCTGGAACTCACAGAGATCCATACAGACCCTGCTTGCTAAGTGATAGGATTAAGGGCGTGTGCTAATTTTGTAAGACTAGCAGCTGACCTTGTTCCTCTGATCCTCATATAAATTTTATTGTAGGGGGACATAGATAAAATACCACCACATGGCTGAGCAAAATCTCACAATCACTGATAGTGGAAATTCGAATCTCACAATCACTGATAGTGGAAATTCGAAATTGTATAAAAAATTGGACAACTGCCTGACAAAGCTAAATATAGTATTAGCAATTTTACTTTTAGATGTTTTCCCAAATGACTTTAAAAACATGAACATACAGCTTCACAGAAGCTTTACTCATATTGGGAAAACAGGGAAGCATCCAGCATGTATTCCAATCATTGCTTAAATTTTATAAATATAAATTAACAGACTGTGGTGACTATGTACAACAAAGCAGTAGTGCTCTGACATAAAAATGAATGAGTTACCAGGCAAAAGAATGGAACAGAAATGATCATATTAAGCAAAATCCTTTCATATACAGAATTTGGTTTTAAAAATAAAAAGCCTTGGTATACTCAGGTAAGATGAAAAACTAGAAACTACCTTACCCTTATGTGACCCAAAAGAGGACCCAAATGAAGAGAATCAGAAATGAACGGGGAAATATTAATTCCACATACAATCTGGAGTTCTAAGGAAAGACTATTTAAATAATATATACATAGTACTTTGGTACTGCAATACATATAAATAATTTTTAATATAATTCAAATAATTTTTTTTACTTTTTTAATTAATAAGGAAAATGCATGTATGTGTGTGTGGAATGTCTAAATGATTCTATTTAACTCTGATTTTCTTCAATTTTTCCTTAACTTAAATTTACTTTGAACATCCATAAAAACATTCATGTACATTTTAATGGAGAAATGTGAAATATTTCAACACATATATACAGTATATAAAGTTTACATTAAGATAAACATTCTTATCTTCTCAAACATTTATTCTTTATGATAAAAACACATAATAATTTCTTCTAGCCACAAATTATATATAAAATATGCATAGGTATCTGTATGTATATACATATTTATGCATATATAGCTTATATGTATAAAATATACATTAATATATGATTTCTTCTGGCCACAAAAATCATATAATAAATACATGTACTGTAAATACTTCTAAGCCTGACTCACCATCTTGAAAATTTGCATCCATAGCTTCAGTATGTATTGTCCCTGTCTCTGAGTTTCTCTCTTCATTTTCATTCTCTCTCTGTCTCTTTAAATACCTGTTCTTAAACCTGAAATGTGTATTGTTCTTTATCTTTACATAATGAACCACATTAAGATTGCTTCATAAAATATTTTCTTATAGCTTTAGAAACAGGCCATTAGTGTTCTTTATAGTCACCCTACAGCAAAATAAACAATACATCAGAACTTTTTGTTCTTTTCTAGGTGTAACTTAGGACCTATGTATCAACCTTAATGTAGCCATCACTCCTATACTCCCCAGTCTGTAGTTACTACCATACTACTCTCAACTTCCATGAAAGCACCATTTTTAGAAGGCACATATAATTGACATCAAGTGACACTTGTCTTTCTATGTCCACCTCATTTCAGTTAACATACTGACCACCTTTTCCATCCACATTGTCAGAATGTACAACCACTATGGGAAAAAGTTTGAATGGTCTTTAAACAATTAAAAAATCAAATATGTCACAACAATCCCTACTATTGGTTATGTATCCAAAGGAAACTAAATTAGTATCTTCACGGAACATCTGTACATTCATGTTCACTGTAGCACTATTAAATATATTAACAAAAACATCACAACTGCCAGTCAACTGATGAGTAAAGACAACATGGAAAACACCCAATTAAAATATTGTAGAGCTATAAAAATGATAGTTAATATTTTTAATTCTTATCTTGTTTTAATCACCTACACTAAAGGAAGTAGATATAGTCCATCATCTACCAATTATCAAGATACCGGTTACACTAAATTTTTGCATACAGACTTCAACTGAGAAGCCAATTATGAAATAGAACATAACTAAGTAACCAATATTCTAAAGAATGGAAACTATGATAGGTTTAACATTGTTAATGTGCAAAACAGTATTGTCACTATTGTTTGGAAATAATGTTACAAATGCATAATTTTATGGCTTTTTAGTGAATTTGTCATGTGTAGTAAAATTTTCAAAGTCATTTCTATATTCACTGCCCAATACTAATGCTCATGTACACTTATTGTCAATCTCTCTTACCCATTGATACCACTCCAGAAAACATTCAATCTACTTTCAATTTTAATATTTTGGTTGTTTTGTACATTTCACATAAGTAGAAGAAGAAAATAGGTGGTCTCTTATGTATGTCTTTTTTGGGGGGAGGGGAGACAGGGTTTTACTATGTAGCTTTTGCTGACCTGGAACTCACTATAGATCATGCTGGCCTCAAACTCAGAGATCCACTTGCCTCTGCTTTCCAAATGCTGGGGATTAAAGGTATGTACTATGCTTCCCAGCTTAAAGCTCTTCTTAGGTAGAATATCTATTGAAATATTTTGCTCATGTTTTGATTGGATTATTTTCACATTTGTTAAAAAGGTATAAAAGTTTTTGAACGTTCTGGATGAAAGTCTATTATCAGATAAATGCTTTGCAAATGGTTTCTCCCTTTGTATTTTTATCATTTTAAATTATATTTTCGTATTGTGTAATGACTGTACACTTGCATGTCAATTGTGTGTGTGTGTTCATATGTATACAGTTACATGTGTGTGAAGGCCAAAGGAATTTGTATTTTAAGAAACACAAGTTTAAGAAAAATATGAAAAAAATATACTCTATAACCAGATTCCACAATGATACTCTCTTAAAGAGTAGCACAATATTACAACCTGCATTTTGAAACTGATAGTTATGTAAAGAAAAAAAATAATCCCAAGAACCATTTATGTTGCCCTTTTATATCCACAGCTATTTCCCTTCTATTGCTTTCTTCTTAATATCCTTTAAATAATAATCCAGAAATATTTTGAATATTTCCATATTTCTTATCTTGAATGGTACTAATATGCTCGTAGAGAAATAGAAAGAACAAGGGAAGATAGAACATACTTTCACATTATTATTTCCAAGATGTCTCGAGCAACAAAGTTCCCCTCTAGATATTAATATTTTAGCCAAAGGTTTTTTAATAGCTGAAATTTATGTCAAAAATTATTGAATATAGTTTCTTTTTTAATTTGTTTTGCTCTTCATAGGCCAGATGCCATCATAAGGTTTCCAGTACTCTCTACTTCAGTATCATAGAAAAAATAAAATAGCTGTTGGATTTCCCTAGAGTACTTATATCATAAAGGACATAGCTCTTGGAGTCAGGAGACTCAGGCTTATGATAGACCCTCCAAAGTGGTTGAGTGTGGTAATTTAAGACACTCAACTAAAATAGAAGTACACAAGATAAACTGTACACATGAGAGTAGCCATGCCACCCAAAAACCTCCCAAAGCAGCAAGTTGATGGTGCTCAAAGCTATTTTTAAAACTACTACAGGTATAACTTTCCACTAGTCAAAAGAATTTTTATTTATAATTCTGATACTACATTTTTAAAATGAGAATTAATGGTAAAATTGGTTGTGTTGCATAACCACAAATATCATTTATGAAGATGCAGCCAACCACAGCCTGAAATTCATTATATGTGCTCTTCTTCTATTCTCTCACACATAATTTATTAAGAAAACGAAAGTAGCGATATTTCTCAGGCTATTTGAGGTCACATTTGTTGTAACAAATAACCTCCAAAGTTAAGAAGCTTAATAACAAACAAAGGCTCTTACTCCACTCACACTAATAACCCTCATAATAATAATTAATAATATATGTATTATATGTTTTCTATAATATATATATTATATTATTGTATTATATAATACATTCACATGCAGACTGTTTCACAAGAACAGTTGTCAGAATAATAAATTTCTGTGGTGGTAAATTCAGATATTAAAAACATTTTAGAAATTGAATCATGTTGGTGCAGGTCTGTGGTAGCAACTCTTAGGAGACTTAAACAGAGGAATGTCTTTAAGTTTAAAACCAGCCTGAACTACAATAGTGATTTCTAGGCCAGCATGAGTTTCATCACAAGATCATGTCATTAAAACAAACAACAACAAATATACATTTTAAAGGCAAGCTTTTTGGTAGAGTAATGGTAACTATAATTAGTTTATAGTCCTTAACTAAAGATAAAATATCTAACCATGGATGTCCCTATTATAATGCTTTTTGTAAATGGTATTGACAAAATAATTTCGGATGACACAACATGGACTAGTGGTAAATTTCCTATACTTGATTCAAATTACATCAACTATCAGCATTAATAAAATCAAATTACAATACTTAAGACTGAAGAGTTTTCTCCCACAACTAGGAGAACAAAAATCATGGTTGCTCCCTACTCCTAGGGGAGGAGGTATTGGCAGTTAATGACTGATAAGGGAAGGAAGGTCATTTTTCTTCAGTGATATAGTCACTGCTAAGTTGCCCACTCTCCTGTAAACAAGCCCATACCCATGTTCATGCATGTGTCCCCAATTAGGGTCATGTAGGTCATAAAACATACATGTAAAGAGAGACTTGGGAAAAAAAATGTTTGAGGAGGAGTTGGAGGTATGTAAGGGAGGGGATTGGGAGTGAATGTGATTGAAATGCACTGAATACATGTCTGGAATTGTCAAAGAATAAATAAATAAATACATAAAATATAAATTACTAAAAATAATATAAATTCTTCCTTAACATGCAGATCAGCACAATAGTCTCTTTGGCCATTGTCCACTCTCATACAATGAGAGTGTCTTTCTTTGAAATGACACCTTTGCCCATGTTTATCCCTTGCAGACACTCAACTTTACTCTGTAATAAGTTCTGTTAACATTCTACCCTAGAAAACAATATTGTTGCTTTTCATCATGAGTGTAACAGAATTGTTTGACCAACAGCAATGCTAAAGAGTTCCGGAGACCAACATAAATTCTGCACTTCTTTTCATCCCCACACTAGTTTAACATATATGAAACTTCATGATATGCATTCAAAGCAATATCATCGTTCTATGGTAGATGTTTTCCAACTTAGCAATAGCCCATTAAAGGCCAGTCGCCAAAAGAACAGAAATGTTTTCTTGTAATATTTTAAACTTGCAACTCCATGAGATCAAAGGACTATATTCTTTTTAACATGGCTGACAGGGTGAAGTACACAATACATTCTCTGCAAATGATTAGGAAAAGTAGTGTGTTGATGAAAAGTCAATGTCTTCCAAGTTTTTCCATGGTTAAGATTTTTACTTTCGCCGGGCGGTGGTGGCCCACGCCTTTAATCCCAGCACTCGGGAGGCAGAGGCAGGTGGATCTCTGTGAGTTCGAGGCCAGCCTGGACTAGAGAGTGAGTTCCAGGAAAGGAGCAAAGCTAAACAGAGAAACCCTGTCTCAAAAAACCAAAAAAAGAAAAAAAGATTTTTACTTTCTTAATAGAAATTATATCTGTTGCAATCAGTATTCCATTTCCATGACAAGTATACAAATAATCACCTTTAAAGAGAAAAGGGTTATTTTGACCCAGATCTGGAACAATTCTTGACAGAAGAGCAAAACCCTGACATCCTGACAAGAAATGAAATAGAAAAAGATAAACAAGGAACTTGTAAAATACTTCAAGTATACGTCCTTAGTTATGCACAAAGATCTACTAAGCTCATTATTTTAAAAAGTCTAAAATGTCCAAGTAGTACCACACCAGGAACCAAGCCTTGACTGTATGGACCTTTAAGAAATATTTAGGCACGAAACTACTGAAAGGTCTCAGAGTTATGGGTGAATGCAGATATGCTTTATTTTAAAAATTATTTGTAGGAGAATGTTTTGTCTGGTCCCACCCAGCTCCTGCGGCCACTCAGACCCAAGAAAACACACAGAAGCTTATATTATTTTCAAACTATATTGCCTAATGGCTCAGGCTTCTCATTATCTAGCTCTTACATCTTAAATTAACCCATTTCTATTAATCTATGTTTTGCCATGTGGCCTGTGGCTTGCTGGTACTGTTACATCTTGCTTCTCCTGGCAATGGCTAGCAGTGTCTCTCTGCTTTGCTTTCTTCTCCTCTCTCCCCAGCTCGAATGTCCTGCCTAACCTTATTCTGCCTCACCATTGGCCACACAGCTTTATTTATGAACCAATCAAAGCAACATATATTCACAGCATATAGAACAACATCCCCATCAATTATTTTCATATGTGTTTGAGTGTGCACATGTGTGTATGTGTATGTGTGTGTGCATGAGCATTGAGGTGCTCACAGAGGCCAGAAAAGGATGTGAGATCCTCTGGAGCTGAAGTTATAGGCAGTTGTAAGTCATCTAATGTGGTTGCTAGGGTCTAAACCAGGGTCCTCTACATGCAGCAAGCACTCTTAACTTCTATGCAGTCTCTCTTGTCCCCAGTGCTGATATCCTTGACTGCTATAGGATAATGATGAAACTTTTTCTTCATCCCTTATTTACATAAATCTATTTAGTTACCATGTCTTCCCAATCTGTGTAGTCCAGTTTGAATCAAACTTCCTAGCACTAGCCATGTATCCATTCAAAAATATTTTATGAGCCTACCAGCTTTTGGGCACATACATGAAGAATATATATGAGTTAACAAAACACAGTATTTCTGATTACATGGAATTACATTTTATTGGAACTTTACATGATAATCATCCAGAGCAATATTGAATGGTAAGTATTATAAGGCCATTTGTTATGGTTTCAATGTGTGTTTATCACTAACTGTGATGCTGAGCAGAATAACTAAGAATATATAACTCATAAAGCTCATTAAGTTATTGTCTCACATTTGTGAAGGCTGGGAATGAAGTCTCTACTTCCAGCATAGCTCCTTTGTTACATTCTCAAGAAAGAAGTAACACTATGATCACAATGGCATAAGGTGGAAAGGCGACAATGGAACAGCATACTTTTTCAAGCTTTTTTTTAAAGTGATTAAGCCATTCATGAGTGAGGACAGAGATCTATTAATTTAAATACCTCCTCAAAAGTTTTCCTAATACTGTTGAACTAGTAATTAATTTCTAGTACCTATTTTTTCAAGACTAGTTTGAATCATAGCATTGTCTCTCCAAAATTCTTAAGTTAGACTCTAATAACAAATAAGGCCTTATGCTATGAGGTGAGGCCTTTGGGGAAAGGATTTAATCATGAATGTGTCAATGAGTGGGATTACTGCTCCTATAAGGGAAGTTGAAGGTAGAACCCTGTTTCCTGGTTTTGCTCTTTCCTCCCTTCTACCACATAAAGTGCAGAGCTTGCCACCTACAGAGGATATGCTGAAAAGTACTATCTTAGAAAGATTGGACTCTCACTAGACACCAAAACATTTTGATCCAGTACTTACCACTCTTCAGAGCTGTAGGAGATATATCTGGACTATTTACAAATTAGATATTCTAAGGTGTTTTGTTTTAGCAACAATAATGGAGAAAGATTCCTTTCAAGGAAATTATTGTGAACAACAAAGAGTGTGTATGAACAATCAACATAAAAAAGCAGAGTGGAAAATAGCATAATAAAATAAATGAGATAGTAATATCTATTATTAATTAATCAAAAGTTAAAAAAAATAAGAAAGCTCAGTGGGAAAAGGTGCTTGTTGTCAATCCTAACCAAGTGAATTCAATTTCTGAGATGCACATAATGGAAGAAAGATTTGACTCCTATAAATTTCCCCTTGACTTCCACACATGATTCATGGCATATGTACACAGACACATACGGAGCACACACACACACACACACACAGAGGAGCTAATAAATTTAATATAAACAATGTTGCAATTCTTGTACTCTTCCAAAGCACCATGGGTTGCTTCTTACTGAACTACTTTAATATACACTTACTTGTACTATCTTTGGGTTTCATATGGAGGCACTAAAGTTCACATAAATTAAGGTGGGGAGAGAGCAGGATGGAAGCAACTATCCAAAAGCACAAAGCTAGTAAAGATCAGAACCAGGATTCCAAAGGTTCCCACTCTATCAAAATTTAGTCAATAAAATAAAAGGATTAATAACGCAGAATGTAGTTCCTGCTCTTTCAGGGCTGTGGCTCACTCAAAGTTATCAGTAACTAAAAAAATAATAATGATGATAACAAATGCACTTGCAATAGTAATCCATGCTGTGCCAAAACTGTAGAGATGCCATATTTATTTAATACTCACAATAGCCTTATAAAATAAGAACCTATGGAATATCTTAAAGATTAAGAAAATAAGAAAGTATTGCCTAAAAGCAAACAATTTATAATTGATCAAAGACAAAGACTAGGTCATATAAGAAACAAAAAAATGTGTGCATTAAGGTGAAGAGCTTATAGGTGTTGTACCTCTGACAATTAATCCTGTAAAACATCCATTTTCTTTCCAATAGAAAACAAAATACTCTATAAGATGATGTTTGGGTGAGTCCATTTCTGTCTAATACTATATTTATTTGACCACATCTATTATCTTTCCACCACTTCACCTTCAACTGTCGTAGTTGAATTTTCACAACTTTGTCTAAGTACACACCTCTGACATTTGCACAACAGCAACCTCAAAGGGCATCCGCATCTACCTTCTCTCCTCTCTCCTCTTCTTCCTCCCCTTCTTCTCCGCACTCCATGAACCACATGCCAATGCTTTAAACCACTTTCCTCTTGTACTTTAATTCATGCATAATAAGAGTACAGTTAATAGAAGGTAAATAGAAAATGGATGGGTAGACAGACAGGCCGAGAGAGACAGTTTAACCCATTTTGAACATAGAGATTAGACAAACATGGAGCACCTTAACAACTTAAGATGACTGATTTACAGGGAAATACCTGAGTTAACAAAATGCTTTGACACAGATAGTAAAATTACCTGATACCTGACATCATTCTCAGGAACTATAAACTCTCTAGAAGTTGGGCCAGGGATGAAACTTAGTGTTAGAGTCCTTTCCTACCATGCACATGGCTCTAGATTTATTTTCTAACACTGAAAAAATATCTTCACATTATTATACCAGAAGTACTTTCTAATCAGGGTTCTGCAAGTTAACAAATATGTCCATATCAGAAATAATTTGGAACACTAAACTGTTTTTTAAGTACTACTCTATAAAAACTATTTAGAGCAATTCTAAACTAATTTTTCCTGAATAAGACCATAAAAAGACAAAAAGCTAAAATATGTGGACTGATATGTAGGGTGAGTAAAGAAAGACAAAAATGAACATCTAAATGAATTCGGTAATAATAAACTATATTGTTAGGCATAAAATGAAATTTCTTGAAACTTAGTGACAATGTTAAAAATTAAATGATTTTTCCCAGTATGATATATGTGAAAACACATTCAAAAATTCTCCTTCAAAATTTTGCATAGATAAAAGTCATCCTCAACAATAATGAAGAAAGACTCTGTGCTTTAGCTAATTAACAGATTTGGTCAGTGTTTGCTAAAATAGAAGAATAATTCAAAATAGTACTTGGAACAGTGTAGCTGTTCCTTTTGAGGGAGGAGGCCAAGTAGGAGCGGAGTCAAACCACACAGACTCCAGGAGAATGTCAAAACAACAAGCTCAGTTTATTCAGGAAGACACAAGCCTTATATACCCTCCACCCCACCCTGGGGGAAGGTCTGGTGAATATGCATCTGCTGGTGTGACATGGCTGCCTAGCATTGGTCCAGGTCGTCTCCAGATCATGTTTCAGTTACTGTTGCTAAGGCCCTTAGGCAGACCCAGGTTGGCTCTCAGAAAGTATCTTTTTTACTGGTTTGGGCCGCCTGGCCCTCAAGCCTGTTAGGGATGAGTCTTCCCACAGAAAAGTATTTTAAGTAGAAACTTAAATTGCTTTCCATTGCAAATTGGATCAAATTTTATATATGTGTGTGTGTGTGTGTGTGTGTGTGTGTGTGTGTGTAGGTATATATTATATGCATGTGTGTATTATGTATATATTATATATGTATATATATTTCTATATATGGATAGGTATGTACATTGATGATAGAGTGATGCATAGGATAATAATAATTGAATGATACATAGGTAGATTATAAGGTATAGAACCTTAGAACTTGGAGAGCATTGGCTCAAATTTGCATATTTTGCATAAGAAAGTGGAGCATCCTCATAGGAGTTCACTGAATATACTAGGTCAGAGGGTGAGTGAACATAACTGAGACCTTGAACTCCAAGTCCACTGATCTTCCTTATAGTGATTTTATTTCAGCTTACTTTGAATTCTGTAGAATAAGATCAGAAAGGCCTTTTCAAAGTAATATTCTGAAGACGGCAGAGTTTGACATTGGCTTACCTGTCCAATCCCTGACTCCCTTCCTCTATGCACTCAGCATTCTCATTCAGTTCACAAACTCACACCTCTGCACTCCATGAAGTCTAATCCTTCTGGACAATATTTTATAGACACAGACCTGTCTGTCACTCACTTCTCAGAGTTGCAGCAGTTTTGAATATGAAAAAAAAGAGAAATCTCAAATAAAATCCCAGGCCCTAAAAAGTCTTGCAAAGGAAGGTAATGATATTTGCCTTCCTTTTACTCTGAAATCACAAAGAGCTCCACTTACAAATTTTCCATTTCTGTGCTATGGACATATCTTACTGCATTTTGTTTTTTGTTTCCAATGCATTTCTCAGAGACCCTAATAGAAGCTCTGAGTACAGAGCCCAGATGAGCTCAAAAGTGAGCATTTGCAACAACGTTATTTTAGGCAACTTAATGACCCAATGTCTCAGCAATCAAATCAATTGCTCAGCACCTGACCTTTAACTAGACAAAAATCTATATTCCTGACAAATCAGACCTCTTTACAGTTTTCTACACAAAAAAGAAAGAAGATAAAAAGACTCTACAGCATGAACAATTGCCAGAAAAAAAACTGCTTTATAATTTAATAAGGTATATAACTTATTTTCCCCACAAACACATAAATACACCTACAGATTCAATTCCAAAGATAACCGCCATACATCCACAGTTACACAAAGAAGTCTAAGAAATCTCTTTTGCCATTGAACAAACATTACTGAGGACATGTTGCAGAATATGGATTAACCACACTGTGCTTCAGCAATAGTGTGTATCTGCATGATGATGTTCCTGAAAAGTCATTTTCTCCAACTCCAAAATAGGAAGGAAATAGTTTCCTGTTATCAAAGCATACTGCTATGAAGTATTTTATATGACTCAAGTGAGTGATTACAGCATTTCATGGTCATTGGACATTGTTTTTTAATAGATCACAGACATACAGGTATTGAGCATAAAGTACATTGTTCAGAACTGACATAAAGAAATTGTCTTAAACTTCTTTGATGAGATTAGTGAATCCTGGTCCTGAACCTACATAAATAGCACATGACAGGCAAATTAGCAAAAGTATCCATATGGCCCTCAAACATATCCACTTTTCTCTTATCAAGTCTAGAAACCATTTGTGGATTTTCCTATTTTAACTAAAAATTAAATGTCTTCTAAGAATTCTTTCTCTGAGGCTGGGGACAATGGCTCAGCATTTAGGAGTGCTTGCTGCACTTATAGAGGATCCAGGGTCAATTTCTTGCACCCATATTAGGCAGTTGAAAAACTATCTTTAACTCAGCTCTAGCATCTCTGATGCTCGCTTCTGGTCTCTGCAGGCACCCAGACACACATGACATACAAACACGGATATATACATGGAAGCAAAAGTTTTAAAATTCTTTCTCCAAGTGTCAATCCATTCTTTAAGAGTTTCCCCCTGCAAACTGAAAGTATAACTGGCTTTCTAAGAGACTCTTATTTCCATTTAAGGCTCTAAATTGAGACAGAAAAAAATCACCTTGTATTAGATTTGAATGAGTCATGAGTTCATTGTTCATTAATTAACATTTAAGATGTCAGCACATATATGAATGAAAAACTAGCCCTCATAGTTTGTTGTCCTAGTGTTCTCCAGCTGCCAGGCATAGCAGCCTCTAGAATATTGAACAAGCTAATGGAGGTGCCACAATGATGCACTGTTGCAGTTAGGAGCAGAACATTAAGCACAGAGTTCTTTAAGTACTTAGTTGTAGACAAATATCCTCAATTCTAATAAAGAAGGGATAAAATGCCTCAACAATTCATTGTAACACTTCATAGTATTAAATGCCCCAAACCAACATTGTAAGGGTAAAAGAATGGTACATAACATTAATAAAACAAGAGAATTTATAGCATTTTATATTCATAGCCAAACTAATATTCTTCCTTCTGTTGCAATTAAGCTTTCTGATTTGAATGTGATTTTTGTCTTTCAGAATAGTTTTGTGTGCATATTAAAATACAAATATGCACAATTATTATCATATAGTACATTTAATGTTCAGTCAATTAGAATATCTCTTGGTCCAAAACACTGCTGATATCTACTTAACTGAGAGAGAGAGAGAAAGAGAGAGAGAGAGAGAGAGAGAGAGAAATAGAAAGAGAGAGACAGACAGAATATGAGTAAAAGCTGCTGTTCAGGACTACAATTGAAAGCTAACAGGATGTTTCATTGCTATCCTGATATGATCCAATTCCATCAATGATTTTATACTATGGGGGAAATGCTTTATGTCCTATTAATTCTGCACAATTTTTATTGTTTGTAATATTTTTATAATATGCTCTGTAAAACCAATAAATTGTGTCATTTTCCATTTGATTTCTATACTCTACCTAATCAGCTTGTGAATAATGAGGGGTATTACGAAGTGGCAATGCAATCTTGAATACACATAGAAACAGACAGCACCACAAATCTGCCTGCCTATTGCTTTCAGTGAAGCTAATATTCAAAAGTGCCTCTTGTAAAAAAAAAAAAGTACTGCACCTCAGAGAATTGCTATGCATAATTGTTCATGAAGGTCAAAAATAACAAATGTGGCATAGAATATGTCTACCCACAAGAAGGGAGATTCTTCAGATCTTATACTGCCCACGAGTTCATAATCCAGAATTATTGTAAGAGGACAGAACAAACCAAAAGAAGTTCATTAAAGAAAGAAAGGAAATGATCTAAGAAAGCATAAAAATGCTTCTCACATACATTATTTCAACAGTTTCCAACTATAATAGGATTTTCTTTAGTGATTATAATATATATATATATTATAAACATATTAAAACATTTGAACATAATAAAACATATGAATAAATTTTCAGCCAGGACTTCCATCTTCCAGTAAATTCACCAAAATAACAAAGAGAATGAGGAAAAATTGATATATGTTCTCTAAACCTCTTACTAGAATTCCCTCTTTGCCTCATATAAGTGAATTTGTAAGATAAATGATAATGTGGACATCAAATGGACGGATCTATTAAAAAGGATTATCCTGCAAATGTTTCCCAGAATGTCACTGGTACAAACAAGCAAGTTAAGAGTTTTGAGTTGTTGGACAATCAGGTCCCATAGACTACCAAACGTTACAGGCTGTTGCAGTTTTTTGTAGTTATGCTTCAGAACTTGATGGTAGCACCCTATCGCTGGAGACACAACATACTTGAGTCATACAACATAGAAACATCAAGGTGTTAATGATCTGGAAGCTTCATTCCTACTGCATAGCCTTCACACCACTTGTAAGTGCTATGCATGCTACCTGAGGAGAAAGGCAATCATCGATCTTAACCCAGCTATGAACCCTACAAGCTACAAGAACTACCTCTCTGACATAATATGCCTGTTGGTGCAAAGGTGGCATGAATGTTATGGGAGTAACCAACCACTTTTTGATTGAATTTAAGGTGACTCCATGACATGGAACCCATACCCGACATTGTCAATGAGGACATATTGGTCAGGGATACTAGCAGGAAATCTGCTACTATTTATTCTGGTAAATAGGCATAGCACTAAAATTACACTTAATGATTTATTGCTATACTCATAGATAAATGCTTTGTTCAGTCCTAATTAGAGAAGCTTCTTCTTGCAGTATATGTCAATTAATACAGAGACCCACAACTGATCAATATATATAGAATAAGAGACTTCAGAGCATTCAGCCCTGAATGGGATAGCTATGTCACACCCCTCCCCTCAAGGCTCAGGGATAATTTTTGTTGGGCATGATTATTGTAAGACCTAGAGGTTGAAGATGACTTCAAGGAACAGTGTATTCTGGACACAATAGGGCACAGCACATATGTACTCACAGTGACTGTGACATCGTACACAAGACCTGCACAAGATCAAGCCAGAAAAAATTCCAAATGCACCATGGGAGGGGAAAAAAAACCACTCCTAGATAAGGAGCTATTAGCATTTGATTGTTGCTGGTAGAGGGATATTCAGTCTTGTTTAATGGTTTGACATCTGGTATCTCAATACTCTTCAAGGCAATCCTCACATTCAGAGGTAGTCAGCCCACAGAAGCTGGACTTGATGGGTCAAGAGAGAAAAAAACATAAGGTTGGTTGGGCAAGGCTGGTGGAGGAAGATTTGGGAAAAGTTTGGGAGCCAGATGAAACTAATTAAAATATATTACATGAAGTTCTTGAGTTAATAAAAATAATTTTAAAAAGAGTAAGATTCTCTTTTCTTTTTTTTTTAATTAAGAAAATTTTCC
>LZPO01068923.1:1004007-1037096 GCA_001675575.1 Neotoma lepida
CTCTCTCCCCCACACAAGAAGACAAGACCTCCCATGGAGAGGCACATTCAGTAGAGGCAAGTCCAAGCCCCTCCCTCTGCCTTAAGGCTGTATGAGGTGTCCCATCATAGGTAGTGAGCTCCAAAAAGCCTGCTCATGCATCAAGGATGGATTCTGATCCCACCGCCAGGGGGCCCCCCAAGCAGATCAAGTTACTCAACTGTCTCCTCATGCAAAAGGGCTCAGCCCAGTCCTGTGCAGGCTCCACAGCCATTGATCCAACTTTCATGAGTTCCCACTAGTTTGGTTTGGTTATCTCTGCAGGTTTCCCCATTATGATCTTGATGCACTTGCTCATAGAATCCCTCTTCTCTTTCCCCTACTGTACTCCTGGAGCTCTGCTTGGTGCCTGGCTGTGGGTCTCTGCATCTGCTTCTATCACTCACTGGAGAAAAGCTCTGTGATGACAGGGTATTCATCGATCTGATCACTGGGGCAAGCCAGTTCAGTTCAGGCACCCTCTCCACTATTTCTAGTAGTCCAAGCTGGGGTCATCCCTGGGGATTCCTGGGAACTTATTTAGCACCCAGTTTCTCTCTATCCCCATGATGTCTCCTTCTATCATGGTATCTCTTTCACTGCTTTCCCACTCAATCCCTGTTCCAGCTTGACCATTCCGTTCCCTTATGTTCTCATCCCCCATCCCCTACCCTCCATTGCCCACCCCTCATCCCCAGTTTACTCATGGAGATCTCATCTATTTCCCCTTCCCAGGGGGATCCTTGCATCCCTCTTTGGTTCTTCCTTGTTAGTTAGCTTCAAAAAGAGTAAGATTCTTGTCCAGACATTCAATATGTTAAACATACTAAGCACTCTGAAAGCTAAGGTTATTTTCTAAAACATGTGAGGAAAATGATTGGGGAAAGCAAAAAAAAGAATATCAGTGATCCACTAAAGTGTCAGCCTGTTCCACCAATAGATGCGCACTTTATGAGAAGCAATATGAGATGCTGAAACCTACTCCCTATGAATTCATGACATAATTAGTGTAAAGACAAGAAAAAACAAAACTATCTTGTGGAGTATAAAAAATATTTTCCTTAATTGAGTGGAAATGTGGTGTCGTCTACTCCACAGAATATTTAAAGGAACAAATAAACAACAGTGGCTTAACAATTGATTTCTTTCACTTAAAGAGCCATCTGTGTTGATTTCACCAGTATGAGTAGTCAACAAGAGTTAGAGGTTAGAATATCTTATTTGACCTGTCTCAACACATGTTTCCAATTCAGTAGCTCAAATAGTGGCGTCAGGTACAGACAAAAGTGCATTCCAGCCAACAGGAAAGGTCCAAAAGTGCTAAGAATCCTGTGAACCTTTCCAATTGCTCCACTGTTCAATTCTGTTATGTACCATTGATCATAATTGAATCACACTTTCAGTTGTACTAGCTTGGGATGCCACTGAATCAAATCATCAGGAAGCTCTTTGACCAACTAACAGCTGGTTGACCATTTAAGCAGGTGAGAAATGAAACTCAAAGCCAATTAGCAGTCCCTATCAGAATAACACATGGTCATCAATGCTTAAGTGGACACACTGTTACAGAAAACAGACCATAAACTCATGTGAATATCAAGAGTTTACACAGGCCTGGCGGTGGTGGCGCACGCCTTTAATCCCAGCACTCGGGAGGCAGAGGCAGGCAGATCTCTGTGAGTTCGAGGCCAGCCTGGGCTACCGAGTGAGTTCCTGGAAAAGGCGCCAAAGCTACACAGAGAAACCCTGTCTCAAAAAATCAAAAAAAAAAGTTTACACAGAACAATGTATCTACGATGTATGCAAGAAATCAAAAGCAAGATACATGAGTTGCATGTAACTAAGTGGCAAAACTGATTTTCACATTAACCTTCAAAGTATAGCACTTCTTTAAAAGTTACACAGAATAGAGAAGCAGAAGAAAATTGCCAAAAATCCATGCAGAAGAAAATTACCATTCATCCTCTGCTATCTACTGCCTTACAACACAGGAATGGCTCTTTGTAGAAGAAAGGATTCCCTCTTCATTTTGAAACACTAGGCAATGAAAATGAGGTATATATAGTCAGTAAAATGGATTTTTGCAGATTTAAAACTAAAGATTGCTTTTGGCTTATTAATATATCTTTGTGGAAGAATTTCTATCAAAAGAATTGTATTCAAAACAGTTATGTGGGGAAAGTAATATGTAGAAATTTTACTGTTCTGTAAGTACACATAATATAGTGCGGGAATGATACAGAGAAAATTATTGCATGGGTAGAAGGAGTTAATATGCAATTGAAAGTACATCTCCTAGCTACATAATGAAACAGTAGAAAGTAATCATTATTTAAAAGTGCATGGCATAGGCAAAATGAATAGGGTCATTTCCATAATGTCTTTGTGGGTTATGAGCCAAATCTTTTCTGAGACTACAGAAAAATAATGAAAAAGAAAAAGTTACTCAGTTTCCTAAAGCTTCTCTCACACGTAACTTCACAATTAGCCAGGGACAATAGCCAATTGTTTTTAAACTACCTGCATCTTTGCACACCAAAATAAGGCATTTCCTAGAAACACATGCTGGAAGCATTGCAAAGGCAATTCCATTTGAGTGCATCTATTCTCAATTCTATAGGTGTGAAAACTAGGGCTTAAAAGCAGGAGAAAATCTGCCCAAGGTCACAAGGAATAGAGATTAACCTCAAGTACAGTGATACTGCTAGCCTGTAACCCAAGTTTCTCAGACCAGAGCCATGAAATCTGAAAGGTTGGATTCTGAAATGTGTTCTTCAACAAAAGCCACCACTATCTCAATCTGTAATTCTATCTGGTAGGCCATCCACCTATACAGTGTGAAGAATGAGGAAAATTTAACTCAATTGAAACAATCAAAAGTTTAAAACTTCAAGTAACTGTGCCAGTAGAGACAGCTGTGCCATCATTTAGCCTATTGTTCTTGATATAATATAGGGTAATGAACAGAATGTTGTTACAAGTAACCACAATTGCAGTGCACAAAAGTTAAGAGTTAGAGACTATGATGTTAAAAACCCCAATAGTCCCTTATTTTTCATGATTATTTCCCCTTTTCAAAGCCTATATAAATAAGGATGGTATTTAAAATTTATTTATGAAATATCTAAAAGAATCAAGATAGGGGAAAAAGGAAAAACATATTTCATGATTCTAAAACTGGAGTTTAGACTTAATTACAATTGTCTATTTTCAGAATGTATTTTAAATAAATATCATAATAGACATTCCTTAAACATGTTTCATAGTATATGCTTGAGGAAAGCAAACCTGTTTTAGTCAAATCAACATTGGTGCATTAGGAACGATAGGAAGATTGGAAGCACACCAATCACTTGGTCTGGCAATGCTCCATAATCACTCGGGCTGCTTTTTTCACACACACAAAAATGACCTACTACTTCAAAAGTAGGTAGACATGACATTGGATATTTCTCTTAAGAAAAAGAAAATCAGCTCATTTGCTCAGTTTTCACATCCTGAAAGGCGAGTGTTCGTCAAGAACGTGTGTACTAAGGATGAAGGATTTATTTTACAGAGATTTTACACATTCTGAAAGTGTACACATGCTGAAATTACTGTTAAAAATACAGGGCACAAGAGAATTTCAATTACCTACAAGAAACAACATGGAGGTGAGAGAATGAAAAAAGACAAGAACAAGATACATCTTTGAAATAAGTATCCTAAATATCCTAGCAGGACAGTGATGGCAAGAAGAGAGAAAGATGGGGTGTGAGTCCTAAAATTACTCCATGAAACATTTTTAATTTACTTTCTTAGAGCAGAAAGTGAGGCAGAAATCAATAATATCCCTGAGTTAAAAATAAAGAACAAGAAATCTGGAAATAAAGAGCAATTAGAGTTCATACAGCAAAGCTAAATAGGTTAAATTCCTGGTGAGTACAGTTTAGAAGTCAGGGGTTCTCTTCTTCCAGTCCCTCTATTTATGGACCAGAAGCCAAGATCATTAGGATCCTAGTAGCTACCATAGCATTTTTTGCTCATATGTCATGCTTTTAACACATAGAGACAGAGGCCAAGAATCCCTGAGACCACCAACCCACACAACACTAAGTGCAATAGCTCAGAGCATTTTCTCCAGAGAGAAGTCATTTATAAAAAGAAAGCTCTGAAGGAAAACTCTCCCACCCCCAAAAAAGACTTTATTTGAAACAGTGCTTTAAAATCTAAGTGCTCTCCAAAACAAATGGGTGACTCCTCTTAAGTAATAATGACAGGTTAAACCAAATACAAGTTAGCTTACAGGAAAGAATGAGGGAAAGAGACAATCTGCAGACAACCCTATTGGGATGTAAACAAGCAGCAAAAATTACTCCTGCTCTAGTTTCACTGGACCAAGTTGTAAAGCGATTTATGCCTCAGGATATTGTCAGAACAGCAAATGGAAAGTCACTAATTAGCACCACGTAATAGTAAAGCACAGGAAAAATGAAGCTATCAGGTTTTAGAGGAACTAGAAAAGGACACCATGAAAGAGAAATCATCTAAAAGCACTTGTTCATGACTGGGCTAAGACTTTTGAGAATCACAAATCACAAATCAAACAAACAACATACCACCCCATCAATATCCACAGTTGCTGTACCAGTTTATTTCAAATGCTTATCTTCCTTTGCTTTCTCTCTTTTTTTTGTGCTATTCTCCTTTTAAACTTTTAAATTTGTGTACGTTAAACTATATAAAGTAATGAGTTTCATTGTGACTTTTTTATTCATAGCTATTATCATTCAATAATAACTCTAAATATAAACAGTCCTTGTCCCTGTCACCAATTAAAAGACATAGGCTGCCTGATTGGATTAACAATAAGCCTCAAGAAATGTGTCTCACTGGCAAAGATAAACACAAACTAAAAGTGAAAGGATGGAAGAAGATATGAATAAATGGAACACGAAATCATGAAGAAGCTATACTAATATCCAAAAAAACAAACTTTAAACCAATAGCAGCTTAGAAGAGAAAAGGATTACTACATATTAATAAAGAGAACGTCTAATAAAGAAGATATAACTATTATAAATTCATATGCACAAAACCTTGTGATCTGATACTTTCAGCAAGATACAAAATCAGCATCTCATTATGTAAACTAAGTGTATAATCTGCTCTGGCCTTGAAGTCACTACAATTCTTCTGCCCCAGTTTTTCTAGTGCTTTGATTACAGTGGTGTGTCACTATACCCAACACTCATCTGATGTTTATCACCATGTTTTTAACTCTTAAATAACTTCTTAGGTTCTATTAGTCCTTACCAGTACCAACCCCATCAACCACCTTCCACATTTCCCACAATTTCTTCACTTGCCACACATACAAACAATGGTAATAATGAAGATACAAGAATATTATATGACAACCAAACATTAGGTGGAACTTGGGGAATCCTGTAGAAGAGGGGGAGAAAGGATTGTAGGAACTAGAGGGGTCAAGGACATCACAAGAAAACTCACAGCATCAACCTGGGCTCATAGGGGCTCACAGAGAGAGAACTGACAACCAGGGAGCCTGCATGGGACTGACCTAGGCACTCTGCATATATGTTACAGTCATGTAGCTTAGTCCTCTTATGGGACTCCTTACAGTAAGAATAGGGGCTGTCTCTGACTCTTTTACTGGCTTTTGTGACCCTACTCCTCATACTGGGTCGCCTTGCCTTGCCTTAATATATGGGGATGTACTTAGTCTTACTGCAACTTGATATGGTATGTTTTGTTAATATTCATGTTTTGTTAATATCCATGGGAGACCTGCCTTTTCCTTAACATAAACAGAGGAGGAGTGGATTGGGGATGGGTGGGAACAGAATGACGGGGAGGGACTGGGTGAGAAGGAGGGAGGGGAAACTGTGGCAGGGATATAAAATAAATAAGTACATGTATTTTTTAAAAAAATATTATGAGAATTAACTAGTTTACACACCCAGCCTAATTTTTTACAAAGAATGAATAATAGGAGTTATTCTCTTGGATTTCTGGGTATAAGATTTTCCTATACCAGCCAACTCTCCTACTATATGTATGCCAACTGCATGTGACACAGTTGAGTTCTTATGTGAACTACAGGTAGTGATTGTATACAGAGATTAAGGCTCAGTCCCAGTAGAGTGCCCCCAACTTCAAATTTCAATTAGTGGATTCCCAGTTTCTACACACATCTGTCCAATTTGGTAACAAATGAGTGTTTTCCATCTCCCTGTCTTTAGGTTTACAATCAAAACTCAAAAAACTCAGGGAGACAATTGTTTAATAGCTAATTATGAAAGGCATGATAAAGAATACAGAATACCCAAATTAAGAGTTAGTTTAGGGTATAGTCTAGAAAGTTCCCAAATAAACTGTACATCATCCACTCAACACAAGGTTGTATTCTCCACGCCAACAACTCAGCCCTCCATATACTTCTCGGATTTTGATGGAGGATTTGTAATGTAGCCATGATTGATTTGGTCCTGGGTGACTGAGTCAGTATATCTAGACCTTCTCCTTTCCATGGAGTTCAGAGGATAGATATGAAATTTCTAGATCGCTAAATACTTGGTTGTTTACCTTACAACCAGTCTCTTTGCCACATCAAGACACGTTCAGAAACCCCCAACCACCATTTGTCTCACTAGTATATAAAAAATACTTTATATTTTGGAGATTCTGGGGTTTCATGAATTGTGTATCAGAAAAGAGGGTGAAGAGCAAATGTGTATATTAATCCCTCATTATCACAGAGGATATGTTTCAGAACCCCTAGTGGATACTTGAAAATAAGGATAGTACCAAACCCTGTATCTATTGTTTTTCTTGTACATAAATGTTGATGATAAATTCCAACATATAGGGGCTAGGAATATACAACAGTGATATGAAGCTTGCTTAGCACACACGAGCTCTGGTTCAAATTTTTAACACTTCAAAAATAAAAAGACAACATAAATTCTAGATGTGGTAGCACACAACTATAATTCCAGCATATAGAAGGCTTTTTATCAAAAAATGACAAAAAGTACATTATCCTTGATAAAAAAAAATAGTGTTTCCCTCAATAAATCTTTCTGGTCATATGATCAATATATCATAGTCTAGTCATATACCACAAGTAAAGTTATCAGGATTCAATTCCTAGAGTAGCAGTTCTCAACTTGTGGGTCATGACCCCTTCAGGGATTGCCTAAGACCATTGGACAACACAGTTATTTACATTATGATTCATAACAATAGCAAAATCAGAGTTATGAAGTAGCAACAAAAATAATTTATGGTTGGGGGGCACAACAACATGAGGAACTGTATTAAGGGTCACAGCATTAAGAAGGGTGAGAATGACTCCTCTAGAGAGTCAGGCAGTACCCACAATCAGACAAGCCAGCACCCTACTTTTGCTTTGCTACATAAATGGAAACACTTAAATGATAGCACTCTTTTCCAAAACTTCTTTTTTTTCAAGACAGTGTTTCTTATCGAAAACTTAACTCCTGGAAAAAAAATACAAAACTTTGACAAAGGTAATGCTGAGTGAAAATACATTTTGTCAGAAAGAAAGCATTAGAGTAGAAGTACATGTAATATATACTTGACACCAAGTAAGGAACTCCCTAAACCACCTTTAAAATACATTGATAGGACTAGAAATAGGGCTTAATGTTTGTTTGACTTATGTGAGACTTTGGGTCTGATCTCCAGCACTACAAAAGAAAACAAAATTATTGGCTACAATAGGTGAAAGTTTGTCCAGGTCCCGCCAGGCCCCACACAGTCCAGTCCACCCAGCGATCCTGCAGCTACTTATAAATTAATCACTCAAAAGCTTATATTAATTACAACTGCTTGGCCATTAGCTCAGGCATATTACAGACTAGCTCTTAGACTTAAATTCAGCCCATTTCTATTAATCTATGTTTTGACACATGTTCCATGGCTTTACCTGAGTCTCATTACATGTTGCTTCTTGGGCGGCTGGCTGACATCTCCTGACTCAACCTTGTTCTTCCCAGAATTCTCTTTATCTGTTTATCCTGCCTATTCTTCCTGCCTGGCAACTGGCCAATTATCATTTTATTTATCAACCAATCAGAGCAACACATATTTACAGCGTACAGAAAGGCATCCCCATCAGGCTACAACTCAAATGATCTTTTCAGAAAGANTCATATAAAAAGTAGTTTGCTGAATGACACATGGTCAGAACATGGTAATGACTATGTTTCCAAAAAAAAATCACGTTTCCATAGAAAAAATAAGAGTACCACTTGTGAATAGATAATGACAATTCATCTTTGTGAGTAGCTTAAACATTTCAAGTTCTATATCTTATACCTACTTCATATACTAAAATTACTGTTAAAGAAAAATGATGTCTTTATCTATTGTATATCTATAAATTGTTCATTTGGTGTATGGTTTCAATATAAAGTGTCATTTTTTAAAAAAGACTTATGTGAAGAAGACTCCATCCCCAGGTGCTGGAAACAAGTGTCAATGAGTGATTGGAATATGAGAGTCCCAGCCTCGTCAATATATTAATTTCTGAATAGTTTACTAAGGCATGCCAGTGAAGGGTGTCTAATATGTCCATTCTCTTTCCTTCTTAGCTATCATGAAGTAAGAAACATTGATTTGCTCTATAATCTTCCAACCGTTATGGACTGAAATCTTTTAGACTATGAACCTAAATGTTTCCTCCTTTAAATTCTTTGTTTAGGTATATTTCACCATAACAAAACATAACACATCTTAATACATAGGTGTTTTTATTCTAGGATACAGCCTAGAATTAAGGAGACCACTTCCTAAATATAACTCCAGTAGCACAGATACTGAGAGCAACAATAATAAATGGACTCCTGAAACTGAGAAGCAAAGTACATGGTCAATATGGTAGACTACAGAATGGGAAAAGACCTTCCCCAACCCCACATCTGACAGAAGGCTGATCTCCAAAATATATAGAGAATTCAAGAAACTAGACATCAAATTGCCAAATAATCCAATTAAAAAATGGGGTACAGATCTAAACAGAGAATTCTCAACAGAAGAACCTTAAATGGCCAAAAGACATTTAAGAATTGCTCAACATCCTTAGCCATCAGGGAAATGCAAATCAAAATGACTTTGAGATACCATCTTACACCTATCAGAATGGCTAAGATCAAAAACTGATGACAGCTTATGTTTGAGAGGATGTGGAGTAAGGGGAACACTCCTCCAGTGCTGGTGGGAGTGCAAACTTGTGCAGCCACTTTGGAAATCACTATGGTGGTGTCTCAGAAAATTGGATAGCAATCTTCCTCAAGACCTATCAATACTACTCTTGGGCATATACCCAAAAGATGCTCAATCACACCACAAGGACACTTGTTCACCTATGTTCATATTAATATTATTCATAATAGCCAGAACCTGGAAACAACCTAAATGCCCCTCAACTGAAGAATTGATAAAGAAAATGTAGTACATTTACATAGTGGAGTATTACTCAGTGGTAAAAAAAAAACAATGGTATCATGAAATTTGCAGGCAAATGTATGAAACTAGAAAAAATCATCTTGAGTGAGGTAACCCACACCCAGAAAGACAAACAGAGTATATACTCACTCATAAGTGGATATTAGATGTAAGGCAAAGGATAATCAGGCTACAAACCACAACCCTAGAGAAGCTAGATAAGAAGGAGGACCCTAAGAGGGACATGCATTGATCACCCTAGGAAGGGGAAATAGACAAGATCTCCTGGGTAAACTGGGAGTGTGGGAGGGGCGGAGATGAGAATATGAGGGTATGGGATGGTCAAGTTGGGGAAGGACAAAGAGGGAGAGCAATAAAAGAGTTATCTTGATAGTGGGAGCCTTTATGGGGCTAGGGGGAAACCTAGTATTAGGAAAATTCCTAGGAACCCACAAAAATGACCTCACCTAAGATTCCTAACAATAGCAGCAAGGATGCCTGAACTGGCCTTCCCTTGGGATCAGATTGGTGACTACCCTAATTGTCATCATAGAAACTTCATCCAGTAACTGATGTAGCAGATGCAGAGATCCACAGCTTAGCACTGGGCCGAGCTCCTGGAGTCTAGTTGTAGAGAGGGAGGAGGGATTATATGAGCAAATGGATCAAGATCATGATGAAGAAACCCACAGAGACAGCTGACCTGAGCTAGTTGGAGCTCATGGACTCTGGACTGACAACTGGAGAACCTACATGGGACTGAGCTAAGCCCTCTGAACGTAGGCAACAATTGTGTAGCTTGGTCTGTTTGTGGGGCCCCTGGCAGTGGCATCAGGATCTATCCCTGGTGCATGAACTGACTTTTGCTGGAGCCCATTCCCTATGGTGAGATACCTTGCTCAGCCTTGATGCGGGGGAGGGGCTTGGGCCTGCCTCAACTTAGTATGCCAGACTTTGTTGACTCCCCAAGCAAGGGCTTATCCTCTCTGAGGAGTGGATGTGGGGTAGGGTAGAGGGAGGTAGAGGAAGAGAAGGAGAAGGGGAGGGAGGGAGAACTGTGGTTGGTATGTAAAATGAAAAAAAATTAAAGAAAGAAAAGAAATTATCAGAAACAAAACCAAATATTTACATATGAAAATTTTACATATGCCTCACTGATAACAGCAAAATAATTCAATGATCAAATTCGTTAACAAAAATGATTCATTAAATAAAATGTTACTTATTGTCATAAATACAAAAATTGAAATAAATATTCATTTAATTGTGAATTTATGTTAATTCAAAATTAGGTTATAAAAATATTTAATAGAATGGGAGATGATGATGAAATAAAATGTAAAGGTGATTATATTAAAGTACAGTGTTTTTGCACTGCATATATGACATTGCATATATCTATTTACAAGGAAAAATACTGGAAAATACAAAATTTTATAAAATAATATATGTTAGTTATTAATTTTCACTTATATTTTAAAAGTTTATGTAATCAATACTGTTATACATAAATAACAATAGTGCTCATTCATCAAAGAATTGTTCTCATGTACTCTAATTCACTGTACTGATTATATAAACATACACATACATATGTTTTAATAAGAATATATTTCAATTGTCTACTTATTTCTTACTTTGAATAACAAACAGGGTAACCTGAATTCATGTTTGAGTCTTGTTCTTGTCAAGTTTTCTGGCACCATTATTAATGATTTCCTTTCTCTCTTCCCAAAGTATCCCAGGCTGCACAATAAAATATGCAGAAGATCATTTTATTTATCCTCAACAACATTTGACATTTGCAATTCAGTGTTGGTATCATCTTTAATGATACTATTAGCTGAACAATTAGGGAGTTTGCACTCATACAATTTGTCACTTATAAAATATATGATGTACCACTCCTGCAAACAACTGTAAACTATTTGTAATGCCTTATAGGAGCATAAGTTCCAATAGAAGTCTGTAATACTGTTCAAGAAGAGAACAAGAGAAAGGGAGACATTATCAATTTTCCCAACTATAGTGAAGGATAACTGAATCCAGGATAAAGCAAGGTCTGACTTATATAAAAGTAAATGCAAGCTCATAGCTATAAATGCTTTCTGAGACCCTGTGGGCTATGTTAACTTGCCTCATTGTCCTCTAAGGTGAACAAAAGTGATAAAGTAAAGATTTCTTTGCAAGGTGATAATTGTTCTCATTCTCATTCTTTGTAACCACAAAGAAGTCCATTTTTTCAGTTGTATCCTGTTACGTTTTTCCCTTTTCACCTTCACACTAACCTCCTGTACCTGCTGCCTCTGTTATATCTTAAATTCAGCAAACTACTATTTTCAGTGGCTCCATCTTTCACTGACACTTCAAAGGCTTGTATGCTATTTCTATCCTTGGGAGTTTCACTAATAGAAGAGATGATTCAGGAGAATAGAAGAACAGTAATGAAATTACTCTTTTTTTTTTCAAACCTCTTTTTTTTCCATGCCCCTTTGCTATGTGGGGTAATATTGCTTGTCTTGGTGCTAATTTATAAACAACAAAAGCACTATTCAATAAAATTGAATTATAAGACATCTGTCAAAATCAGTACCTGTGATGACTCAGACAGCAGGTTAATAAAATTAATTTTTCCTAAGGGTTTCATACAATTGAGAGTTATTATCTTCTCCCATCATTTCCATTTGTCTGGCTAGAAACAACTCAAAATGTTCAAGGTCAGTAGCTAGTGGAGAGCACTGACTGAATGGCTGTGATGTAATTATGAGAGCAGCCTAGAGTATCCTATTATTTAGTAAACAAAAGTAGAACATGCAGCACCCCCACATAATTACTGGTCCTTCTTCACTAAAGAACCTTAGTCTGATTCCCATTGCTTCCTGTCACTTCAGAATTACCTTCTGTAAAACTGAAAGTCAGTTACTGAATTTCAATGTACTGGCTACCTGTTGCTCCTGCCTCACAGTTGATTGCCCTGGGAAAAAGGAAAGTGTGCCTTGTACTTCTCTGTATTTCTCATTTAAATGTCTTCTTAGAGTCCAGATACAACTTCTTTCCAAGTATCTCTTTTCACAAATGACTTTTCACATACTACCCAAATTAAGTAAAACATACAAATAGTATTAAATAATAAAGCACTACATGGTCTGAAGTGACTCCTCATTATATTCCAGACTGAGCATGAGCTTAATAGTTAAAGGACTTTCCTGTAAAAATTCCACTGTTCCTAACATGTTACCACTAGCGATTCAAAATTTACTCCATCAAAATAAAACTACCTAGAGAAATTCTATCATCTCCAATAATAGACTAAGGTCTTGAATCGGGTAAGTTCTTATTCAGAAAAGAACATTAGGACCTAGACCTAATATAGAAAAGAAACTGTCTGGAAATTTGCAAAGCATTAACTACTGATCCTAGGGATTTCATTGTATTCTCTTCTAACACTCCCTTTTCATCTCTAACTTCACTAATTTGGGCTTTTCTACTCTTCTTTTGGTGAGTTTGTCTATAAGGTTTGTCAATCTTTGTCTTTAGAGAAAAAATAATTTTGTTTGTTTTTATCTACTGCTTTTTATTTTCATTTAATTAACTTATATTGATATCTTTTTTGTCTTTAGCCATGTAACAATTCAGATTTATTGTGTTCTAGAATTTTTAAGATTTATACTTATTTATTTTTAATTATATGTAAATGTGTGTATGGACATGTACATGTGAGTGCAGGTGAAAGAATAGGAGCCTAATCTGTTTTCAATGTGTCATTATGACAGAAGTATCTCCTTTTGATTTCTATGAAACTAACATAAACAGCCTTATACACCCTAATTTCAGAATGCCTTATGAATCAATTGCAGGCCAGGCAGGATACAGGAAATCGTTCACCTACATTTGGCGTACCAACTTGGGGCTACCAAATTTCCATAAGGCCTAAAAGAGTTTAAAAAGGACTTCTAAACACACAATATCAGAGCCAAAAAACAGCTTCCTACTTCTGCCTGAATCTGGATACTGCATATTATTATATTGTTTTGGGGATTATTTTAACTGGAGAGAGACATTTGATTGTAAAGGCTGCTGAGTTAAACATATACATATTAAATATATATATATTAAATATATATATATATATATTAAAGGTGTCTTGACTTCAAAATTTGGGTATAAGGATATGTTGCTTTGCAAAGGAGGCTCTGCTTTTGTTTCTACAGGAAGTAAGAGGCTGTGGATTTGTTCCAGGTTAAGATAGATCAGATTTGATCAAGCCAGACCTCCTGAATTTTAACAGATGGTACCTATCAACAAAGGTTATAGCTGATCTTCCTAGGACTTGACCATTATCTCAAAATTTCTCAGGATCCCCAGAAGATTGCTGGCATCCCCAACCAGCAGGAAGTACTATGAGAAGTTACACCCAAATTCCCAAAATATTGTTTATAAATGTTTATTTTTATTTAAAGGAGGTTGATTATAAATGCAATCTCTTTCTTTTTGTTTTGTTTTGTTTTGTTTTCGAGACAGGGTTTCTCCATGCAGCTTTGGCGGCACCTTTCCTGGAACTCACTCGGTAGCCCAGGCTGGCCTCCAACTCACAGAGATCCGCCTGCCTCTGCCTCCCAAGTGCTGGGATTAAAGGCATGCGCCACCACTGCCAGGCTTGCAATCTCTTTCTAAACAAGAAAAGAGGATATAGATATGATAGGACAAAAAAGTAGATTATTGAATCTACTTTTAAAGAGCAACAACTTGTTTGAAATGTTTTACATTGCTATGGATTTTGGTTTATTAATACAAATTCAAAGTTAATTTTGCTATACTATGTATATATGTCTATTCTAGTTTAAGGTATTATGTTTATGCAACTCATTTAAAATTGTAATATATACTTAAAGATACAAAATAATTAGTCATTTATGATAATCAAACTTTTAATCATGTTAATTAAGTTTTTAGGTATACATAGATATATTTGAATTAGGTAGATAATCTTCAGACACTTCAAAGACCTACAGAATGTTTTAAAATGTTTAAAAAAAACTTAGACTTTTCCATACAATGAGACATGTCTGCTCCTGGTAGCACCAATTACTTCAAAGAAGATGATGGGCATTGAAGAAACTCCATATGGAGTTTGCTTTCTTTATGGCAAAAATAGCCATTTGAGAAAGAAACTGCTCCTGCCTGGACTGATTGATAACATGATGTATAAACTGAACATACAGGACCCAAAGGAAAATGACCACTGAATTTTGCCAAAACAAGGTGAAATGATTTTAAGGTTCTTATTTAAAAAAAAGAAAAAAAAGGATATAGATAAGAGTTAGATCATTGAATCTACTCTGAAAAAAAATAGAAATAATAAAATAAAGGGGTAGATTATTGAATCTACTCTAAAAAGAAAAAAGAGAAGATATAGAAATGGTAAGATAAAAGGTAGATTTTTGAATCTACTCAGAAAAGACAAAAAGAGAGAATATGGATACAATAAGATAAAAAGGTAGATTATTGAATCTACTTTTAAAAAGGAACTCTTGTTCTAAATATTTTACATTGGATTGGATTTTTCTATATTGTATACAAATTTTGTTTTGGACTCACCAAAATAGGATAAATAATGAAATTTTTTGTAGACCTATTTTATATCCTAAATAATTAATAGAATCTCCTCTTTGTATCTTCTCAGGAGCAATTTGTAATCTCCAACAAGGCAAAATTTTCTTTACTTCTTCAAACATTCTTTCTAAGTTATCTGCATTTGAATCAGCTAGTAAAATATCATCCATGTAATGATAAATTATAGATTTAAGAAATTGTTTATATATTACTTCCAATGGCTATCATACAAAATATTGGCACAGAGTTGGGCTATTTAACATTCCCTGTGGGAGAACCCTCCATTGATATCTCTTAACTGGCTGAGAATTATTATAAGTAGGCATCATGAAGGCAAATCTTCCCTGTCTTTTTCTTGCAAGGGTATTGAAAAAAAATAGTCTTTTAAATCAATAACTATAAGAGGCCATCCTTCAGGTAACAAAGTAGGTAAAGGAATTTCAGATTGTAGAGGGCCCATTGGCTGAATTACCTTGTTAATTGCTCTTAGGTCCATTAGCACTCTCCATTTACCAGATTTCTTTTTAATAATAAATACAGGAGAATTCCAAGAGCTGGTTGATTCTTCAATATGTTGAGCATTTAACTGCTCTTGTACCAGCTCTTCTAAAGCCTGCAGTTTCTCTATTGTTAAAGGCCATTGCTGAATCCATAAAATGGTCTGTCAACCATTTTAAAGGTAGAGCTGTTGGTGTCTTTGAAAGATCAACAGTTGTTGTGCCCTGTTCTTGTACAATCTGATGGCCAGTGAATGCTCTTTATAATAATACCTCCTAATATTTCTCTCAGAAACATGTCTTAGTTTATAGTTTGTTTCTGAGGTTGGAAGAATATTAATCTGGGTATTCCATTGTTGTAGTAGATCATGGCCCCATAAATTCATGACTATATTAGCCACATATGGCTTTAATTTTCCTCTCTTTCCTTCTGGACCTATACATTGGAGCCATCTTGTGCTCTGTTTCACTTGAGATAATGTTCCAATCCCTAATATCTGAACATTTACCTCCTGAAGAGGCCAATTTGGATGCCAAATTTCCGGTGGCCCCACTTTGGGCACCAAGTGTAAAACGAATCTTAAAATTAATAATGGCAGGGAGCAGAAAGGTATATAAAGTATGAGGAACAGGGACTAGAGCCTTTTAAGCTTTGAGGCTTTTGAGCAGCAGTTCAGCTGAGATTCATTCGAGTGAGGACTCAGAAGCCTGCAGTCTGAGGAAACAAGATCAGCTGAGGAGTTGGCGAGGTGAGGTTAGCTGTGGCTTGTTCTGCTTCTCTGATCTTTCAGAATTCACCCCAATATCTGGCTCTGGGTTTTTAATTAATAAGACCATTTAGAAATTCACATTACAAATGATCCTTGAGGTTCCTGCTTCACAGAGGAGACTGCCAGACATTCTACAGGACATAGAGAAAAGCAACTGAGAGACTCTAGGCCTATAGGTTGAAGATGGATGTCCCAACATTGAAGAGGAACTTTGGATGACTGTCCAGGCAGCTATTTGTCTCTGTCATTTCTGGAATTATGGAAGTTGCTTTAATGCACTTCCTGTTTACTCAGGTAATATTATATCCTTCTGGAGTTTTTGATGGAGTTAAAGACTAGATAATTATAACTATAGTTTTCCTAATCATGATAAAAGATAAATTAGACCTAAAACTTTAGACTCACAAAAGTAATATAGATGATAGAATATTTTCTTTAATTTTACCAAATACAAATAGACTAGATATTGTAACTATAATTCTTGCTTGATACCTATTTATGATACATAATTTTACTATGTTAAAATTAAAACCTTCCTTTTTGATTAGACAGAAAAGGAGAAATGCTGTGGGATGTCTTTCTGTATGTTGTGAATATATGTTGCTCTGATTGGTTGATTAAATAAAGCTGTTTGGCCAATGGTGAGGCAGAATAAGGTTAGGCAGTACAGTTCAACTGGAGAGAATGGAAGAAGAAAGGTAGAGGCAGAAAGGACACCAGCCTGCTACCCAAGGAGAAAGATGCCAACAAACGGGTAATGTAGCAATACATAGATTAATAGAAATGGACTAATTTAAGATGAAAGAGCTGGCTAGCAAGAATTCGTAGCGATAGGTGATACAGTTTGTAATTAATATTAAGCCTCTGAATGATTATTTTATAAGCAGCTGTGGAACTGTGGGTGAGAGAGATTTCTCCCAACCACAGGCAGGTGAGATACAGGAAATCTTTTGACTACACTCAACAGCCTTCAGCTGTTGGACAAGTGGGTCCATCTGAGCTTCTCCTCCACAAACAAGATATATTTATTGTAATCTACTGACAATGATGTCAAGAACTGACTAAAATAGTAATTCCAAAGGCACTGGAGGAAACTGAAATGTATGTGAACTGGATGGCAGAAGGTACTTGACCTACTACTATATCTACATTGTACCCCAAACAGAAGAGGTATCTTAAACAACTACTGCTCACAGATGTTTATAATCAGGTAAGGAGAAAACCTAAGGATTGGAGGATGGAGAAGATGGGAGGATGGGATGACGGGAGCAGGTCAGAGAAATGGAAGGGTGAGTATCCCCAAATCGCATCAACTGACACAATTTCATAGTAATTACATGGCCCTGATATTTAGCTATAAGAAAACTTATCCTTTAATTTGAAACTCTGTGGCCTATTAAAGTTAAATCGTGAAAGAAGCCCACCTCTAAGCTTAATCATCCCAGTGATGTTTATCATATCTTATTCTATAACAGGACTAGATAAAGTGAAGCAGAATAATCTGGAACACATTGGCTTTGTTCTAAGCAAAGGATACAGATGCACAAAGTGAAGGTGAGAGCAGATGTGCCACAAACAAACCTAATAATTACTTTCCAAACAAGGAAACCTTTCTTGGAAGTAAGACCTTGTATATATCAGCATGTTGCAGATAGGTCAGAGAAGAAGTTCCAAATGAAATTTACAACTCACATAGAAGTAAGACAAATGGAAGACAAGTATTTGATGGGAATGTCTTTCTAAAAATGTGTTGCTCTGATTGGTTGATAAATAAAGCTGTTTGGCCAATGGTGAGGCAGAATAAGGTTAGGCGGGACATTCAAACTAGGGGAAGAGAAGCTGAAAGCAGAGCAAGGGCAGACGCCATTCTGCCGCCCAGAAGGCAACATGTAACTGCGCACAGGTAAAGCCACGTGGAACACGTGGTGACACAGATTTATAAAATGGGTTAATTTAAGATGTAAGAGCTAGCTAGCGAGAAGCCTGCCAGGGCCATAGTTTAAAAATGATATAAGCCTCTGTGTGTTTATTTGGGTCTAAGTGGGCCGTGGGAGCCGGGCGGGGGAACCGGACAAACTTTCGTCTACAAGTATTTTAGGAAAGTGCAAAAGGATATTACCAATGCATCCCTGAACATTTTCTGGGTGCTAGACATATAGACATTCTTGGCTGTTGTACTGGCTGGTTTTGTGTGTCAACTTGACACAAACTAGAGTCATTAGAGAGGAAGGAGCTTCAGTTGAGAAAATGACTTCATGAGATCCAGCTGTAAGGCATTTTCTCAATTAGTGATCAATGGGGGAGAGCCCAGCCCATGGTGGGTGGGGCCATCCCTTGGCTGGTATCCTGGGTTCTATAAGAAGGTAGACTGCACAAGTCACTGGAAGCAAGCCAGTATCCAGCACCCCTCCAAGGCCTCTGCATCAGATTCTGCCTCCAGGATCCCACTCTGTTTGAGTTCCTGTCCTGACTTCCTTCAGTGATGAACAGCAATGTGGAAGTGTAAGCCAAATAAACCCTTTCCTACCCAACTTGCTTTTAGTTACCACAGCAATTGAAACCCTAACTAAAACAGTTGCCTTTCAGAATAAGCTCTCCTCTCTTAGACAAAGAACTCCCACCACAAGCCAGTTACATCACCACAAGATTTAATATTCTATGTCTCAGCATGCCTTGCAGCTGGTGTGATTAAATTCTATACCACAACATGCAAGGGAACACTATGCAAAAATATACTTGATGTTTCCTTGAAGACAGTTAATTTAGTCAATAGGCTGCAACAAAATAGAAATGTTGCTATGGCATATTGGGTAATAAGATGACCCTGAGCATGAAAATATAATGTAAGAGAATCATAGGTTGTTAATAGAATCAACCCTTCCATTTTTAATACACGCACATCACATATAAACAGGAAAAAATAAATTTTATCTGCCTCTAGTGATGCAGGCCTATAATCTCAGGTAATATTGAAGCTGAAGTAGAGCACAAGTTCAAGACCTGCCTCAGCTCTAAAATGAGTTCACAACCAGGCTATCAAGATCCTGCCTCAAAATAAATACATTTGTAATGGCTAATGATCTATTTTAATGGTAGAGCACTTAATTAGCAGATATGAAGCACTAGGTTCGATTACTAGCACTGCAAAAATCAAAGCTATTCAAAGACTACTTGTCCCAAACAACAAAACATAATGATAGAAGCAAGCAAACAAAAATGACAAGAGTTTCTACTTTAGCAGTAATATAAAGGACAAATTTTAGTTTGATCTAACATGGCTGCTGGTTGGATATAGAAAGAAGAAAAGGAGGAAGCAAGGATGAGCGTGAGGTTCAGCTTAGAGGACTAAGTGAGAGAAGTAGGTAACAGTAACCTTATACAAACTTTCTAAAGTTTGTGCTGTATAGAAGGGGATGAATTCAGCAGAGAACAGCCTGGGTTTCAGTTACTTGTGTGATACAACAGACCATTCTGTTCCACCAGCCAGCTCCCAAATAGCCATACAGAGACTTATTATTAATTATAAATGCTCTGCTGATAGTTTAGGCTTGTTACTAACTAGCTCTTACAATTTAAATTAACCCTTATTTCTTATCTATACTCTACTACATGGAGTGGTACCTTTTTTGAGCATGTTCATCTCCTGTTTCCTTTGTGTCTGGCTGGTGATTCCACCTTTCTTCCCAGCATTCTTTCAGTCTGGCTCTCTTGCCTAATCTCTTCCTGCTTATCTATTGGCCAGTTGGCTCTTTATTAAATGAATGAGAGTAATACATATTCATAGTGTACAAAAGGATTGTTCCACAGCATTTTCCCCATTTTGTCTAACTAAAAAGGAAGGTTTTAACTTTAACATAGTAAAACTATATATAAAAAAAACAGTTATCAAGTAAGAATTACAGTTACAATATCCAGTCCATTTATATTTGGCAAACATAAAGAAAATACTCTATTATCTACCTTATCTTTGTGAGTCTAAAGTTTAATACCTAATTTACTTTTTATCATAACTAAGGAAAACTGTAAGTCTAATTGTTTAGTCTTTAGCCCCATCAAAGACCCCAGAAGGATGTAATATTACCTAATGACAGTGACATCTAGCTGCCTGGAGAGTAACCCAAAGTTCCTGTGTAATGTTGGGGCATCCATCTTTGGCCTAGAGGTCTAGTATGTCTGACAGACATTTCTGAGAAATAGGGAATTTTGAAGGACTTTCCTATCTTGTCTTGGCAAAGTTTGGCAGTTTTTTTCTTCTATGTCCTTCTTGTCCAATTTGGACAGTATTCTTTCAGCAATTCAGGCAAGGGCAGCTTTGATGCTGTTCTAGATGCAGAACTCTGAGGAAACTGCAACAGAAGTGCTTCTGAGATGTTGGATCACCAGGGCCATTCATTTTTATTGGTGTCTGTTCCCCTTGCTCTGAAAATACATAAACTTTCAAAGGTAACATATATATCTGTATTAATACAAGTATAGATTGTGTGTTGTGCACAAACTAGCCAAAGATGACTTTTTGTTTTATGTTTGAGTAGGTAAAATACATGTGACATGTCTTGTAGTTTATGTCTTGTCTTTATATCTGTAGCCAGGATTTTCAGGGGGGTCTTCCCTGATCAAATGTGATCATTTTAACCTTGAATGAATCCACAGCCTTTTGTTTTCTAGGGGGGGAAATCACAACCTCTTCAACAAAGCAACATATCTTTTGATTTCCATTTTGAAGTCAAATATTTTTAAGGTATATAGGTTGGATTACTCCAGCAGCTTCCATAATCTAATGTCTCTTAGCAGCTATTGCTCATTCATCAGCAATCAAAAAATTTAAGAGAACACAATAACATACAGAATTCAGACTCCCCATGTATTTTCCATATTTATATGGCTTTTTTCTTTTCTATTACTTTATTCCTTTTTAAGGACTTTATTATTTTTAAACTATTTTTTATTCTGATTGTCTATATCCTTTGTCTTTTCTCTCATAAGCCTTTGTATATTATTTCCACATTGGGTACCATTTGTAGACAGATTTTTTCTGTCTACAGACTTGTTATTAAATATAAATATATTTAAATATAAATATAAATGCTCAGCTGATAGCTTAGGTTTGTGACTAACTAGCTCTTACAATTTAAATTAACCCATATTTCTTATTTACACTCTACCACATGAAGCGGTACCTTTTTTCAGCATGGCATGTTCATCTCCTGTTTCCTCTGTGTCTGGCTGATGATTCTGCCTTTCTTCTTCCCAGTGTTCTTTCAGTCTGGCTCTCCTGCCTAAATTCTTCTTGCCTAGCTCTTGACAAGTTGGCTCTTTATAAACCAATGAGAGTAGTACATATTCACAGTGTACAAAAGGATTATTCCACAGCATACCTACTTGGAGATAGCTGGAGTTTACAAGAGATCTTAAAATAAGACAGATTTTTTTCAAAGTATAATAATAGTTAATGCCAAAGAAATAGCTTAGGTAAGTTGTGGGAAATGTGATAAGATGAAAAAGAAAAAGGAGGCAAAGAAGGGGATTCCATGAAAATAATTTGAAGAGTATACAATGTTAGAGAAATGTAAAAAGAGAGTAAAACCACACAATCCAAGGAAAGAGTCTGTCATAAATGGAATGATGAGCAAACAAGAAAATAGAGCACTGTGGAATAGAAACTAGATGGAAATGTTGAGGAAAGACATAAACCCTTTGGGTAAACTGCTCATGGGAAGGGAATGCACATAAACACCATTCTTTAATGTGGGGTTTGGTCTCCTGATTTAAATTAGCCTAGAGAGTGGGGCAGACATAACAGAATTCCAGTTCTGATCCTGCAACATCAGAGGACTCACAAACTTGGGCTTTCCCTCTCGTGGCACTGCAATAACCATACATGAACACCCTGAAGTAGCTGTTTCTCCTTCAACTTGTATCTCACAAGGAGGCACATGGAGCCACCTGCCAAGTCGTTAAACCAAGAAAGCAGAGAGCCCTAGTCAACTTAAGTCATGAAGCTTGAGGGAATATTGGACTTCCTTATTGTGGCAATTCTTAATTCAGACAAACTGAGAAAAGCTATAAAGATGTATCTCTTAAGGATTCCAACTGATAATAAAAAGAGGGGAGATAGAAAGATGATCATGAGGAGGGCCCTGAGGCTCACAGAGCTTATGAAACTGCCCTAAAGGAATTAGAAAACTAAGACTGGAAATCAGAATGGTCTGCTTCCAAATCTATGTTTTCTTGCTCCAGAAGGCTTCGTGTCTCAGAGGAACCAACCAATCACATTTGTAGAGTTCTGACTGGAGAAAACATTCTACCCAGTGAAAAAGGAAGTCTTCCTACATCAGAAACCAAAACTTGTATCCTGAAGCTAGTAGTATATGCAGAAGTCCAATTTGTTTCATAAACAACCTTTCTAAAAGAGCCCCAAATTCTTTTTAGACTCACAAATATATTTTGACAAAACCTGAGCATATAAGAGTTTTTAAGGAATAGAGAGATGGTTCAGTGGTTAAGAGCACTGATTACTCTTCCAGAGGACCCCGAATTCAATTCCCAGCACCCATCTCACAGCTCAGAACTGCATGTAACTCCAGTTTCAGGGGATCCAGAACCTTCACACAGACATATTTGCTGGCAAAACACAGATGTACATGAAATAAAATAAATAAATATGTTTTTATTTTTTTATTTGTTTGTTTTTCGAGACAGGGTTTCTCTGTGTAGCTTTGGCGCCTTTTCTGGAACTGACTCGGTATCCCAGGCTGGCCTTGAACTCACAGAGATCCGCCTGCCTCTGCCTCCCAAGTGCTGGGATTAAGAGCGTGCGCCACCACTGCCCGGCATAAATATGTTTTTAAGTAGAGTTTTTAGAATCAGACCAGTTGGAGTATAAAACTCTGATTGCAATTTGGTTGCTATGGATACTTCTGTAGTTGGCTTAAACCTTGAATCTCTAGTTAGATTCTTTCTTCCCATCTATACTTTGAGTGTCATTTCTTCTTGTCTTTCCAGAGCTTTTAAGTGTATAGAGTTAAGTTGTTAATATGAGATGTTGTGAAATAATCTTTTTGTACACTGTGAAGAAGTGTCACTCTGATTGGTTTGATAAAAAGCTGGATGGCCAATAGCTAGGCAGGATTTTCGGGCACAAAGGATACTGGGAAGAAGAAAGGCAGAGTCACCAGCAAGGCTCAGAGGAAGCAACATGGGCACTAAAAAGTAAAGGTAACCAAGCCACATAAAAGAATGTAGATTAAAAGATAGGGGTTAGTTTAAGTTAAAAACAGCTAGTTAGGAACAAGCCTAAGCTATCAGCCTAACTTTCATAATTAATAAGAAGTTTCTGTGTCATGAATTGGGAGCTAACTGGTGGGACAGAAAAATCCACCTACAATGAGGTCCTGCCACATTTTTGGGTTTTTTTTTTTAATGTAGGCCCTTAGTGCTATGAACTTGACTCTTAAAACTGCCTTTATTGTGTCGCATAGATTTTAATATGTTGTGCTTTCATTTTTATTCAATTCTTAAAAGTTAATCATTTCCTTCTTGATTCCTATCTTGACCAAATTTTCATACAGTAATACGCTGTTTAGCATCAATGAATTTGTGTACTCTCTGCCATTTGTTTTGTTGTTAACATGTAATGAAAGCCTCAATGAACTATATATCAATTTATTAAGTGGTACTATAGGGAGAACAGACTCACTGATACAAAGTGAAGCAATGCCATTGCTTCTTTATCTCCCAGGGAAAGAAGAGGAAAGCTCCAGACCAGGTCACTGAACCATGTGCCAGGAAGCCTTCCACATCCAAAAGAGAGCTTGTGACCCCCTCCCCCTTCCCTTTTAAGATGTCACCTTGGCAGGCAAGAAGCACTGCCTCTATCAGGCCGGATTGCCCAAGGTCAAATTCAAACTACACTTCCCCCTTTTGTCTAATTAAGAAAGTTCTAACCTAATATACAACTATATACAATAAGAACGATTATCAAGTATTGTCCAGGAGAGAAAAAGGATAATAACATAAACTTAGGTGGTCAGATAGGATGCAGGGTGTTTCTTCAGTTGTCCTATATCTGTTAAAACTTTCTTTGTGTCCTAATGTTTGGTTGATTTTGTAGAAAGTTCCATGGGTTGATGAGATGAATGTATAAAATCTGCTTTGCTTTTGTTTGGGGGATAAATGAGTTTGGGTAGCCTCCCCATAGTAGTTGCTCAATAAATGTTGGCTCTTCCTTCCTCTGATGAGAAGAAAACTGATGAGCAATTATCTATATTTAATTAGGATTAGGGAACAACAGCAAAGTGTGGTGATATTTTGTTTGTGCTTTAACAAATAAAACTTGCCTGGAGATCAGAGGGCAGAGCTAGCCATTGGTTAACCATAGAGGCCAGGCAGTGGTGGCACACACCTTTAATCCCAGCCCTTGGAAGGAGGAAACAGAAAGTGATATGGCTGGGCAGAAAGAGGAATTGATAAGACGGGGCAGAGACAGGAGCTCGCCTCCTTCAGGCTGAGGAGTTGGCAAGGTAAGAGGTGGCTGTGACTTGCTCCTTTGTCTCTCTGATCTTTCAGCATTGACCCCAATATCTGGCTCTGGATTTTTATTATTAAGACCAATTAGAATTTGCACTACAGCAAATGGCTGAGTTTAGAATTTCTCTGAAGTTTTTCATGTAACACAAATTGGCTTCCTCTCCAAGTGATGAAAGGCTGCCTCTTAAACCTTACTATAAACAAGTGTCCATTGTCTCCTTCATGTTTATTGCACCAAACGTATATCTTTACTTTCCAAGTGCCTTATCCATCTGCAGTATTTCTGTGCCACCTTATCCTTCTGCAGTATTTCTACTGACACTAGACATAAGGGCAACATGAGTGAGGGCCTGGGGAAGGATCCCATTTACTCTGCCACCTGAGTCCTGCCATATGGATAGCCTAAGAGATGAATTCAAACAAAAAGATAAAAATGTGAAGAGAAATAATTTTCTTTTATCTTTTCTCTCAGCAATTTTCTCTTTCCCTTTAGTTCATCAGGGGTCATGTTGAGGGTAGCAGTAGAAAAATAGATGGCTTCACTATCACCTGCTTTTTATAACATCTCTATAATGTCTACCACCTTCTCTTCTTACTAGGTAGTCAGAAGAAAAGCACAAAGGTAACAGATTAACATAGCAATCTATATGTCAAGCATAGAAAATAATAATGGTTCTAGGAAGGCTATAATAATAGCAATGGTGCAGTAGTAACAACAATGGCTGACAGTCTTTGAGCTTTTCCAGTGTGTCAGATAGTGTTCTAAGGCCATTACACGTGTTAACACAGTGAACCCTCGAGTACATGCCATTGAATAGTCATTAATATTATTCATACTTCACAAAAAAGAAAAATGTCTCTTACTCAAACAGTATCCCCATGAAGTAGTTCTAGAATATCTACCAGTTTTTAGCCTCATACATTTTGATGCTGTATTGCTAATCATATACAAACTAAGGATAGTGTCTTAGTCTGTTCAGGCTGTTATAACAAACTACCAGAAACTGAGTTGCTTAGAAACAGCAATTTATTTCTTCCAGCTATGAAGAGAGACTGATAATTCTTGGGTTAAAACAATGGCAAATCTGTTGTCTCCTGAGTACTTTGCATCCTTATTAGCTGATTTCTATCTTTCAACTATGTCCTCATATGGTGGGAAGAGAAAGGATGTCTATAGGCTCTTGATTAAAAGGGCACAAATCCCATTCATGAGGGCTCCACCCTTCTGATGGGGCCACCCTCTTATAGAATCACATCCTTTGTTATTACATAATATCCTCATTTATCTTTAAAATCTTCCTTGCTTAGAAAGTTTGTTCTATGTAAAATTAAGAGTGATACTCCCACTACCTTGTGATGGGTGGTATCAGGAAACCTTATTTGCAACATATAAGTAAAAAAATTTTCAAGTCACACCCCACATTTACTGCATCATGATCTACATTTTAATGAGATTTCCAGGTGATTAATTGGCACATTATAATTTGAAAAGCTCTAATATAGCACAAGTTTTAGGAGATGGGATTTTTATTTAAACTCCCATTTGTCTGAAGCAAAATTCTGTTAATTACAAACTCTGTGATCTTTGGGCAGATTCCTCAATTGACTGACACTCCTTCCTCAGATATAAAATACAGCAATAACAACACCTCTCTTGAAGGGCTGTTGAAAAGATTGACACTTAGGAGGTTTTCAGTAAACAAATAATAACTGCTAAACTGTTACCATTCTCAGAGTTTCCTGCAAGGCTGAGCCAGACAAAGCCAAAGATGCACCATCAAATCAACATACAAGACTAGTGAAGATGCACAAACTGTCGACCAATAGCTGAGGAGCCCCCAGGAGCCCTCATCCAGAGACAGATGGAAACAGATGTAGAGATCCACAACCAGGCCCCAGCTCGAGCCCCAAGAGTCTAGTTGTTGTGAGAGAGGAAAGAATCTATGAGCAAGGGACATAGAGATAATGATTGGAAAACGTACTGAGATGGCCAGCCAAACTAGTGGAAATGCACGATCTTTGGACCAAGAGCAGTGGAGCCCCCATGGTGCTGAACTAGGCCCTCTGGATACTAGAGACAGTGGTTTAACTTGAACTGTTTAGGGGACCCCCAGGCAATGGGATCAGGATCTATCCCTGGTGCATAAGCTGGATTTTTGGAGCCCAGTGCCTCTGGTGGGGCACCTGGCGCAGCCTTGGCACAGGGAGGAGGGTCTTGGACCTGCCTCAACTGAAAGTACCAGGCTCTGGGGACTCTCCATGGGAGATATTGCTTTGGAGGAGGTGGGAATGGGGGGAGGGTTTGAAGAGCAAGGCTAGGGGGAGGAAGGAGGGAGGAGAGGGGTTTCTGTGGTTGGTATGTAAAATAAACAGAAAATCTTTAAATAAATAAACAAACAAACAAATAAATAAATAAAAAAGAATGAATCGAGTCTGGATGCTCCCAGCCTAGGCAAATTATTCAACTACACAAGAAAAGCTTAGATCACAAAGCAAACAAAAAAGGGCAGAATTGAAGAGCACAGGAAAGATGGTATGACAAGATCAAAGTGAAAAATGAAAGTCAGAAAAAGAACTGAATTGAGAGCGGAGTGTGATTCCCTGTGCAAGGGAGTTCTCAGTTTCAGCCCAGAGTAGGGGTAGTGGAAGGAAGATGCTATAGTCGTATTCCTGCAGTTGTCACACGGCCAGCTCAGAGGCTGCTCCTTAAAGACAGAGCATGTGATTCACCAGCACCACTCCCAAATGCCACACACTCTTTTAAGAGCTAGATCTATCTCATCCATTGTATACTTGTTCAATATCAATGATATTTACAAAAAAAAGTAGTGTGGTGGGTGCAAATGGAAGAGTTTTTACCAATTTAGGCACATTTACACTTTTATTTCTATGTAGAATGCTCAAGGCTTGGGCATCATTAAACAGAAATCCTTTCCTAGATGTTCAGTCCAAGAAGATAGTGTTCCCCAACCTGGTGGACTCAAAGGGATTTATCCTTCCTAAAGGATAGGAGGGTAGCCTCATTGGTTTGTCTTTTTGCAATAACATTCCCTGTGGGTTAATATGTGCTATCAATATGACAAAAAGAAGAAAAGCCTTTAAATAGCAGCCTGTGCTTTTCTTTGATTTGTCTCCTGCAGAAGTTGATTTACTGTGTGTTTCTTCCATCTGGCAGGAAGCTAATCTGAATATGAATCAACCCTTGCAAAAATAACCCCAGGAAATCTTAGACATTCATAACTTCCCAAAGTTTTTTTTTTCTTCTTCTTCAACAATAGCATTTTTGTCATTCTTTCAGTTATGCAAAGTTTTTTCAATTGAAATGAAGTTTGACTATTTAAGGGGCGGTGCCACCTCATCCTAAATGCCTCCTTCATAATAATGGATTCACAGTGCTCGTCTTCTACATATCATCACCTTAATGAGTAAATGATGTTATCCCCCCAAAACTTTAATCAGATTAATGTGATGTTCACACCTTGTTAAGCAAAGTGACAATAGAGATAATTCTCAAAGATTTGATTCTTCTTTCCTTGAGCATATTTTATCTTTTGTAATAATTCCATTTTCCTCTTATACTAGCTGTACCAACTAATATTTCTGGTGTTGAGGGAAAATACAAAACAAAACAGCTCTATGTTATAAATCATGATTCGAATTTTTAACAAGTAGCCCCTGGGTAATTTCAAACGTATTCAATGTATTTCTTGCAACACAGCACATGTAAAAAAATGATGATGTTTGTTCAGCGTATGAGGATAAATGGACAAGGTCTCTTGGACTAGAAGTGGGAGTCTCAGGGACTCCATCTGGCCCAGACCCCATCAATTCATGTAAAGGGAATAAATATAGTTGTATCTATGACCTTTGTTCAGCATATACAAGATCTAGAAATTGGGAAATCAAGCATTCACCATGTAAAAATAGAAAACATATCACTCAGACTGATACATGAGTACTTTTGGCAAAATTCATAGGTAGGAATTATGTGACCAAGTCACTCCATTTCATCTTTACCTAGAAAGTATGACTGGCTAAACCCATTTTTTCCATACTATACTTCACATAATGACAATATCATTAGCCATATTAATGTATACTATGATAATTTTCTTCCATGGGATTAACCATTTTTAAACTCTAAGGATTGAATATATTAAGTTACTACAGAAATCCCTGAAATCTAATACCTACTAATTTGATTTTAAATATCCATAAAAAAGCAAGATCTAATTGGTAAGATATCATTTTGCAGACTTTCCGTTATACAACCACAGAGGTAACTATTCACATTCTACCAGCTAAATAACATTAACATTCATTAAAGCCATTTAAAACCTATACATCATGGACTAGTGCATACAGAGGGTTTTCCATATGTATTTGACCGTGATATCTTGTTTCTCCAAAATATGTGTTAAATATCTAGTGGAACTGTTGTGTGATATTTTAATTGCATCCTGATGCTCCCAAGACTGACAATAATGTCTTTTTTGAATCAGATGGTAGAGATAGCTACTAGCTGACCAAAATTAACCATAGAGTTTTTGGAGTACTGAGAACAGATGACACAGGAAGTAGTAGGGTGGGGCTGAGAGAGAGTCTCAGCCCTTTTGGATGGAGGAATAAGAGAGAGGGTGGGATCACTGGTCTCTTCTCCACCACTTCTCTGGTCATTCAGATTCTTACCCTGATATCTGACCCTGATATTATTTTATTGGTAAAGAATAATTAGATAAAGACATCACCTGGTGTGCCATGTTAGGTGCCATTTGTAGGTGGAGTTTCTGTCTCAATTGCTAGCTCCCAAATAACCCACTGAGTTATCTTATTAATTATAAAGCTCAGCCAATAGCTTAGGCTTGTTCCTAACTAGTTCTTAACCCATATCTTTTAATCGGCTTGGTTACCTTTATTCTGTACTCCCAATCCTGCTTCCTCTCCATCTGGCTGGCGATTCTGCCTTTCTTTTTCACAGCATCCTCTGTGTCTGGCTGTCCTGCCTATACCTCTTGCCTAGCTAATGTCTGTTTAGCTTTTTATTAAACCAATCAGAAGGTGCCTTGGCAAAGACAAATCTTCACAGTGTAGAAAAAGGATATTTTGCAACATTATCTTTGGCTGGCTTGTGTACAACACACAGTCTATACTTGTGTTATTGCAGATATGTATGTTACCTTTAAAGTTTGTACGTTTTTGGAGCAAGGGGAACAGACACCAATGAAAATGGGTGGCCCAGGTGATCCAGCCTCTCAGAATGACTCTGTTGCAGTTTACTCAGAGCTCTGCATCTAGAGCAGTGTCAAGGCTGCTGACTGAGATGGTCCACCCTCACAGACTACTCCAGCCAGACTTCAGGTAAGCCTTACACTTTCCCATTGCACAGAGACTAGGCAATAAATTACACAGCTAACTCTCCCAGGACTTGACCATTATCTCAATTTTCCCAGGGTCTCCTAAAGATTCCAGTGCCCCCAGACAACAGGAGGTAGCCTAGAGAACACAATGCCCACATTCCCAAGAGGTGGGATCAATGGTTTTTGGTCATTTCATGGGTTAGAGATGTTTGTCATCATTTAGGGGGGTTGGTTACAAGTTGTTGTTGTTCATTGTCAGGAAAAATGCTAAACAAAGGAGTTTGATTCAAGGATCTTTTTCTGAAGGAAAAAGGGTGGATATAGCTTAAAAATAATGCCATAAAGGGGTAGATTGTTGAGTTTACTTTTAAACAACCCCTAGTCTCAAATATTTTACATTGGTATGGATTTTTGTATATTGATACAAATTTAAGATTGTTTTTGTTAGAACATACTGTATATATGTTTCTACTCTTGTTTAAGGTATTGTACCTATGCAGCTCATTTAGCAATGTAATGTAAATTTCTAGGCCTTGAAAGTTATTAATACAAACTATTTAGGATAATAAAGAAATGCAAGTTAACAGTTAGTCACCTATTACAATCAAACTATTAGTCATGTTAAGTATGTTTTCAAGATCAAACTGGGGTATATTTTAAATAGACAGGTGGTCTTAAAACACTTCAGAGATCTACAAAATATGGCATTTAAGATGTTTTAATAACATAAGGTTTTCTTATGACAATGAGACATGTCTGCTCCTGGCAGCAACAATCTGCTTCAGAGAAGATGATGGGCGTCAAAGACATTCCATATGGAGTTTACTTTCTTTGTGGTAAAAATTAGTCACTGGGCAAGAAAGTGCCCTTGCCTCAACTGCTGACAGTATGCTGTTCAAATTGGATAAGCAGGGCACAAAAAAAAAATGATTGCCAAACTTTGTTAAGACAACGCGGGGCAGTCCTTCAAAATTCCTGCTTCACAGAAAAGTCTATCAGACTTTTCTTCTTCTAAGCCTGTAGGCCAAAGATGGATGCCCCAACACTACAGAGGAACCTTGGGTGACTATCCAGCCAGCTAGCTGTTTCTTACATTTCTATAGTTTTGGAGTTGTTTGCTCTGCACTTCCTATTATTCCAAGTAATATTTTATCCTTCTTGGGTCTCTGATGGAGATTGAAGACAAGGTAGTTACAGCTTTCCTTGTTACCAAATTCAGAAAAGAAACTTACATAAGAGATGTAAAATGAATAATATTGAGAGACATAAATGCTTAAATTGTTTATCTAAGAAAATGTTTTGAGGTCTAAAATATAGAGTTTTGGGTTGGTAATACAAGGATAGAAAGCGAATTAGGTATAAAACTTTGGACTCACCAAGATATGCTTGATAATGGAGTTTTTTCTCTGAATTTGCCAAATGTAAATGAACACTGGGCATTGTGAATGTAATTCTTACCTGATAATTGTTCTTATTGTATATATTTTACTACATTAAAGTTAAGTCTTTTCCTTTTTCTTTAGACAAAAGGGGAAAATGTTGTGGAATAATCTTTTTGTACACTGTGAAGATGTATCTTTCCAAAAGCACCTTCTTATTGGTTTAATAAAAAGCTAAACAGCCATTAACTAGGCAGGAAGTATAGGTGGAACAGCCAGATACAGAGGATGCTGAAAAGAAAAAAGACAGAATCACCAGCCAGATGGAGAAGAAGCAGAGAGTACAGAATAAAGGTAACCAAGCCACTTAAAAGAATGTAGACTAAAAGATATGTGTTAATTTAAGTTATAAGAACTAGTTAGAAACAAACCTAAGCTATTGGCCTAGCTTTTAGAATTAATAAGATGTCTCCATGTAGTTACTTGGGAGCTAGCACGTAGGACAGAAAAATCTGCCTATATGGAACATATTTGTTTCTGTAAGATCTCCACTGGTCATTCATTTTAATGCATTTCTGAGATCATATGTCCTATAACTCCACTTCTTTTAAACAAACAGTTATTGCTCTTTCTTGACTATGTGAGGAAAAAATACAAACTTTGATGTCAGAAAAATTTGGGTTAAACATCAGCTCTTACAATTATTACTAACTTTGGGTTTCATTGTTATCAGAAAATGGAAATAGTACCATGAACATCATAATTTTGTTATGAAGATTAAGTAAGCAAATATATAAAGTCCTAGTACAAAATATGATACATAATATTCCACAATGAAACTTTATCTTCTTCCTGAATGCTTTGACTCATATCACCACTGATTTAAGTATCCTCCTATATTTAGTCCTCTTAAGAGTACATTATTTATAAAAGCTTATTAGATAAAAAAAGAAGTCTCCCTTCTTCAAACTGAAAGCTTCCTCAAGGTCCAGAGCATTTTGCTTATGCTTCTTTGAAAGGTACATTCTTGTGTATTATATCTGATATTGAATAATTGTGACCAATTATCCTCTTTGCTGGATTGTGGAATCTTGAAGGCAGGCAGCATTGTCATGTGTGTCTTTGATCTTTTCCAGAATGAGAACTATTTTAGGCACTTAATTGATGTTTGTAGATTCTAATGAAATCAAAATAGCAAAGCAGCTAGCAGATCTACATTATGTACCACCCCTCCAGTGTTAAAGCTCCTCAGAGCTGAAGAGATGCATGTGGCAGTACATGCAGTAGCCTGTCTATTGATATGCAAAGACAGGCCTAGCAAGACCCATAAGTATATTTTTTCATAGCACAAAGAAAATATTGAGGTTTAAATTGTACAAATTGGTTGAGCAACAAACGTCTTTTATAAAATGAAGGCCTTTAAAGACTGAGTTGGTGTTATCTCCTTCCTTGCTC
>LZPO01068923.1:1038336-1050176 GCA_001675575.1 Neotoma lepida
AAAAATAAAACAAATATCATAGAACAGTCTTAGACTCAAATATCAATATGCATAAAAATCCCCAACCCTTAAGTTCCCATTGATTTCAAAGATATACTAAATGTTAAGCTAAGCTACTGAGAAATGTCTATCATGATGATGTATTTGCTAAGTATGTTTACATATACTTGGATATCCTGGCTTCTGTATTAATAAAATTTGCATGATCCATACCCAGCATTACATTTTATTCAGATTCTCACATTGAAGTCTTATAAAAAGATGTATATGAGTCAAATAAAATTATTACCTTTTTCAACTAAAAACTTCATTTTTAAAATTCAGGACATATTCAAGCAGTCTTGTAAAAAGAGGTGTTATTCATCAATAAGAATGAGAAACTTGGAGAAGAAAATGCACACAAAAAATCTTTTCAAATAATGTTGACCCAAAAGGAATTTTTTATACAGGCCCACTCTTTAGTGGTTGCTTTGGCCCTTAACATGCTATTCTAAAATTGATTTATTAGTATAAAGCACAAAATTGTTGTTGTTAAAAGGATGGGGAAAAGCCCATGAGGCATCAACCCTACAAAAAGAACTACAGGCAACAGAGGAAAGCTGGGAGTAGAAGAGGTGGTCTTCCTCAGGGAAGAACAGACCAATTGATTGTCCAGTGCCAAACAGTCAACCCTGAAAATACACACACAACTAGTATTACACGGACTGATCAGATTATATTTAGGAATATACATATGTGAATGCAACAACATTTAGTGAAAAAAGAGGTCACAAATTTGAAGGAAAGCAGTGAAGGATAAATGGAGAAGTTTGAAGGTAGGAAAGGAAGAAATGTTGTAATTGCATTATAATCTCAAAAAAAATTTTAAACATATTTTTAAAAGTTTAACATGACTTCATAACAATTGATTGCCTTCTATAGACAGACAAATATGGAAACAAAGAAAAGGGAGTATTAAATGTTATTTCAGAAGATAAGGTCAAAAAGCAGAACCAGATTAAGATTCTAGCTAGTTAGTGGGAGATGGCAGTATGATATCAACCGGGTGAATATGCTGTGGTTCTAGGTTGGACATGCAACTTTGAAAGCCCAGAAACATTTCATTAAAGCAAATCTTTGTAGTAAGCTAAATTCTAATCACAAGGTAATTAGAATTACTTTGTGAACTAAGAAACCAAAAAACCAAAGGAAACATTTACAGAGGTGCTTCATTCAGACCAGAGATAGATATTGAAAAGAGAATAGTTAGAGCCATCTATGACATAGTGGGCAGTGTTTACTTTAGGAATGAATAGACACTTCCCTCCACTCATTGAAATAAACTGAAAATGGAGAGATTAAACAGGTGAAAGGGCACAGAGACATATAAATAAGCAAAAGAAGCAAAATCTTAGCAAAGACTAAATCAGTGTCCACTAGCCCAACATAATTCACAAGCTTATATTCCTCTTTCACTGCACAGTAGGAGGGGAATAGAGAATTTCAGGGAAACAGTAAATGAATTTTAGAGGAACTCAATGGGCCCCACAGAACAGACAAGTGAGTGTAAACGATTACCTACAGGAATGAAATGAAGGACAAAGGAATGGGATGAAAGTTGTCTAGGTGATTTATTAGTCTCCAGTGTTTCATCCTGTAGTATATAAGGGTGTAGATGGCTGCAGTTAGTAAAATGCAGAATGACTGAAGGCAGCCATGCCTCCTTTTGGAGAAACAAATTAGGTTTAGCATAAGGAAAGTTTTCAGAAAGTTCTGAATAGGGAGGAGGGAGAAATAAAAGAAAGATACAAGGACCTTGATCAAATTGGTCTGCACACCTCAAAAAAGCTTTATTTGGAAGATAGTGTTCACTGAGCTCCATCTACACAAAGGCAGAGAAGTGTTTTCTTTTGTTTTATTTTTAATGCAGTGTGTTTTTGAACGGTGAGGACCAGAGACTGGCTAGTGCCAGGGAACTTTAGTCCTCCATTTAACCAGACTTACAGCTGCAAGATCAAAATGCAAAGGCCTCACATCCAGTTGATGTTAATGACCAACTAGTTTTTCTTTTTCAGTAAAGCAAAGGGTGGACTCAACCATGTTCTGCTAGAGGCTGTTTGGAGGGAGGAAATAATGAATGTGAGGAAATTAGGAAGCTATTATAAGTGTTTCAGGTAAAATGTCATACTGACATAAATGATATGATTCAGGGCTAAGACCCTCTTTAGAACATTGCTTTTCTAAGAAAATATGTCCTGAATTGAAAATCACTAACTTGATTAAGCATAATTGGTATTTCATGTTCACTATTGAATACACTTGAAAGTTTGACACTAGCATATTTTAAAACAAATGTGAGGCAATTATTATGACTATATTAAACCATGTTTAATGCAAGTCAAAATCAAGGTGAAACTGAATTTTAAAGTATGAATGACCAAAGTGATTTTTATAAACTTTTATTTGAAAGCACAGGTCATATTCACCTGATAAAAATGTAAAATGTCTTATAATTAAAAATAACTAAGAACACTACTCGATTCCAACTCATATTCTCTAATTATTTCACTTCTCTAAGCCCTTTAATGCCTATGTTTTTAAAAATCAATTGAGAGGTCACTAATACCCAATAATTTACTGAACAAAATTACTAAAAAAAATTTCCAATTTTACTTAAACTAGTTGGCAAATAAATTTAATTGAATATGAAGCATGTTAATGAAAATTTAAAAATCAACATTATCAAATACTTTCTAATATAAAAATTAAATGAATATTTTAAGATTAAACCTCAGAATATTTTGTCTAATGTTATGAACATAATCATTAAAAGTATGAAATGATCAAATAGGGTAAATAACTCAAGATAGTAGAAAGGAAATGTCTTTTTTTTTTTTAGATTTTTGCTTAAGACTACCCCAACACATAAAACCAAAGCAAACATATACAAATTGGATACCATACAAGTAAAAATCCTTGATCAAGCCAAACAACTATAGAGTGAAGCAAACAACAAACAGATATGAACAATTTCAAAACTCAATAGCTATAATACAAATGACCCAATTAAAAGTATTCAATAGATCACATAACTAGAAAGAGTCAAACACATCTCTGTGAGTCCAAAGCTAGCCTGGTCAACATAGTAATTTTGAGGCCAGCCAGGGATATACAGGGAGACACTGTCACAACAGGTCATGGGGTGTTATAGACCTAGACATTTCTCAAGAGAAAGCATAAAAATTGCTATGAAAAAAAAAGGTCTACAAACTTATCAGTATGGAAATTAATGCTAAACCACAGTAAGAATGGCCATTACCAAAAAGACTAAAGATATAATGTGTTGGCAAAGATGTTGAAAGGGAGGAAACTTTACTCATTCTTGGTGGCAATTTCCTATAATTAATCTTGACTGTCTGTGTGATTGCTTTGAGAAGCAAGTAGAACATTCAGAAATGACACCTCAAATGTCATTTCAAGACAAGATTAATTAGAAGGGAATATCCCATCATGAATGCAGACAGCATTATCCCAGTGCCCAATAGAGTATTCATCTGTCCTGCTTGCTATCTGCCAGTGTATGAGCTCTTCCATTCTATCTCCTTGCAATGGTGGACTGAAACCTCTGAATCCAGGAACAAAATAAATCTCTTATCTTTAGTTGTTTCTGACACGTAACTGGACACAGAAATAAGAAAAATAAATAATGCACAATGTAAATTAACACCATTATTGTGAAAAGTGTATAGAGATTCATCAAAAAAATTAAAAACATTACTACCATACAACTGAGCAGTCCAACCCTGGAAATATATCCAAAGGAAATGAAGTTGGTGTATTGAAAAGACATCTATCCTCATGTTTACTATTGCACTCTTTATAATAACCAAGAAAGTAAAACAATCTTAGTGCTTATTAACTGACAGAGAAGAAAGTATGGGATATGAATACTATAATATATTATCCGGCCATAAAAAAGAACAAAATCTTGTCAATTGCCATAATGTGGATGGAACTGGAGATCACTGGACTATACAAAAGAAGCCAGGTAAAGAAATATAAGTACCACATGATCTCACTCCTATGGAGAATTTGAAATATTGATTCATATGAGTTGAGCACAGACTGGTAGCTAATAGAGGCTGGGGAGAGTAGGAAGAACTAAGAAACAGAGAAAGTTGACAAATGAGTATTAAGTACTGGTAGATAGGAACAGGGACATTCTTATATGCTGTTGCATAGTGGACTACTTATAGATAACAATAACAAATGATGCTTCAAACATCTAGAAGAAATATTTTCAAATGCTCTCACCATAAAGAAATCATAAAAGTTTAATATTGACAGCGCTGCAAAGTCCTTGTGGTTTGGGGATGCACTCAAAGCAAGATAAAAGTTGTTCCTGCCAATTTGTTCATTAGCAATATGTGAATTAAACCTAACAAAACAATTGCTTGATCCAGGTCACTAATGGGAAATCTGTAATGTGTGCTTGTTGTGCCTAAATGATCACAGAAGGCCAGTAAAGAACAGTTTTAGAACCAAAAATATATTAGCTTCCCTTCCAAAGATTTACAAACTTCCAAAAGACTGAGGCTTCCTAGAATTTTAAATATAACTCAAAATCAGTTAGCAAAAATTTTCCTACCAAGCTGTTGCACATTTCCAGTTGAAAAGGAGTAAATTGCAATGTCTACCCACTAGGATAAGAAGACTATGGTATTTAAGCTACGGAGGACCACTTTATAAGTATGTTTACTTATAAACATGGGGTCTGGCAGACCCCATGGTAGGAATGCATAAGAATATTCACAGTGGCTTTATTCACAGTTGGCAGAGACTCAAAGTAGCCTGGGGCTCATTAATAGTAGAGTATGTTTCTTCTCCTGTTTCCCTTCATTCATTCCCCATAGCCTATCTCTATTACTTTGTGACTTCCTGCCAACCTCCAAAAACACTCTCTACCAGGGAATCTACAGCCTCTACACTTGACTGAGGCCCTAGGAAGCTTTCTGTTCCCTCTTTCCCCTCCATCATCCTGGACTGTTCCAGATGGTTAGACTGCTGCCAGCCTCAGCCCTTGCTACTAGCCCACCTCTATCCCTTTCAGACTTGCTGCCATTATTTGCCAGAATCAGAGTACCTCTAGTTCTACCTTTGTCATACTTTGTAGTACCAGACCCAAGGTCTTGCTTAACAGAACTCAAGAATCAGTCTTCCATACCCTCCCACTCCCATACCCTCCCATAGTGATAGCCTGTCACTCATCCAATGTATTGAAGAAATCTGGTACTGCTCAGGTCTGAACCCACCATTTTAACCAGAACTTTGGATCTAAGATTAGTCAAAATCACTACCATAAAATCCAGAGTGACACTAAGACTGAAAGCCAAACATCATTCTATTGGTCCACAAAATCAGAACAAGACAAGGTTTTCCATACTCTCCATGCCTATTCAATATAATACCTGAAGTCTGAGCTAAAACAGTAATGCAACTGAAGAAGATCAAGGGGATGCAAACAGGAAAAGAGAAAGTCAACCTATCTTTTATGTACAGGTGCTACAATTTTGTACATAAAATACCCTAAATACTCCACCAGGAAACTACAGCTGATACCACTTTCAGCAAAGTAGTAGGATACAACATTCACAGGCAAAAATCAATAGCCTTCTTATGTACAAATAACAAATATATTCAAAAAAAGAAATCATCAAAACAATATCTTTCACAATAGCCTCAGAAAATAAAATATGTTGGGATAACTCTAGCAAAGCAAGTAAAAGACTTGTATGATAAAAACTTTTAAGATACTGAAGAAAAAAATTGAAGATTATTTCAGAAGACAGAAAGATCTCCCATGCTCATGGATAGGTAGGATTAATATAGTGAAAATCACCATCCTACCAAAAGCAATCTACAGAATCTACAGAATCAAAATTCTAACACAAACCTTTCCAAAAATTGAAAAAACTATCTTCAATTTCATAGGGAAACACACACACACATACAAAAAAAAACCAGGATACCTAAAACAATCTTGAACAACAACAACAAAAACAAAAACTTGCTGGAGATACAGGCATACCAGATTCCAAATTGTACTACAGAGCTATAGTAATAAAAATAGCATGTTATTGGCATAAAAACAGACGTGGTGATTGATGGACTAGAACTGAAGACCCAGATATAACTCCCCATACCTAAGGACACCTGATTTTTTTGGACATTTCTCCCTTACCTTTACTCCCTCCATAACCTCCCATGTACCCCTACCTGCTCTCCTTCAAATTCATGACATTTTTCACTAATTGTTATTACATGCATATATGTATATACCTATATTTTCCTATATATAGGCAGGTCAGTCCACGTAATGTTATTTGTATGTATGTTTTCAGGGTTGCGACCTAGTGAACTTTTCCCCATTCACTTTGGCATATCCATTTGTGTCATCCTGTTCAACTCAATTTTGGGCAGTCATGTCAATGAGATTAACAAAGAAGCCAAAAACATACATTAGGCAAAAGACAGAATCTTGAACAAATGGTAGTTGTCAAATTGGATAGCTGCATATAGAATAATGAAACATTCATATCTTTCATGCTGCAAAAAAATGTATATACAAATGGATCAAGGACTTCATCATAAAATCAGATAGATAACCTGAATCTTATAGAAGAGGAAATGCAGAATAGACTTGAACTCATTGACACTGCAAAGGACTTTCTTCACAAGACCCCAATAGAGCAGGCATTAAGATCAACAATTAATAAATGGGACCTCGTGATGCTAAAAAGCTTCTGTATGGTAAAGAGCAAAGAGGCAGCCTCCATAAAGGGGAAAAGTCTTTGTTAATTATAAATCTGACACAGGATTGTCATCTAGAATATAAAAAAAAACTTTAAAAACCTAAACATCAAGAAAACAAATAACCCAATTAAAATAGGGTATAGATGTAAAGAGAGAATTCTCAGAAGATGAAGTACAAATGGTTGAGAATAAATTTTAAAATGTTCAACACCCTTAGTTACCATGTAATTGCAAATTAAAACTACTTTGAGATTTCATCGTACCCCAGTCAGATTGTTCAAGATTAATAAAACAAATGAGAGTAGATGCTACCAAGGATGCAGGGAAAGGGGCACATTTATTCATTGCTGGTGGGACTTTAAACTAGTACAGCCAATATAGAAATCAGTGTGAAGTTTCCTCAAAAACCTAGAATATATCTATCACAAGATATAGCTATACTACTCATGAACATATACCCAAAGGACCATACATCTTACTACAGAGATACCTGCTCATCCATGTTCATTGTCTCTGCATTCATAACAGCCAGAAACTGAAAACAGTCCAGATGTCCATCAACTGATGAAAAAATAGGGAAATGTGGTACATTTACATGATGGAATATTATTCTGCTGTTAAGAAAAATGAAATCATGGAATTTTCAGGTAAATGAATGGACCTAGAAAAAATTATACTGAGTGAGGTAACCCAGACCCAGAAAGATAAATACTGAATGTTTTCTCCGATATGTAAGATGTTAGTTTTTAATCTTTAGATATGTGTATGCGTGTGTGTGTGTGTGTGTGTGTGTGTGTGTGTGTGTCTATCTGAGTAACCACAGAGGCTAGAGAGCTAGCATGGGTCCATTGCGGAGGATGGGATCTTGGAAGCAAAGAAGGGGAAATAGAACATAATGTTAGCATGGGATTAAGGGGAAACAAGAATAGGAGGATTAAATGGGGAGGGCAATGAGAGAGAAGAGTAAAGGAGCAAATATGGGGAGGGCCAAAACACTCCAAAGGCCTTTTAAAATCCATACAGAAAACTACTACTGTTGAAGGTTCCAAAATTATATGCATATGTGCTGGTTAGATTTATGTCAACTTGACACAGGCTAGAATCATTGAAGAAGAAGGAATTATACAGAAACATATCTTTTTCAAAATTCAGTGAAATAGTAGATTTAGCTATAGACAAACACTACAAAGGAATGAAAAAATCTATTAGGAAATTCTTATCAATGTTATCTATGCAGGCTAAGGTATCTTAATTAGGGTTTATATTGTCATGATAAAACATCATGAACAAAACAACTTTAGTTTTTATTTTATTTATTATTTTTTATTTATTAGGGTTTATTTCAGCTTACAGTTCCACATTACAGTCCATTACTGAGGAAAGACAGGGCAGGGACTCAAACAGGGCAGGAACCTAGAGGCAGGAGCTAAGGCAAAGGTCATGGAGGAGTGCTGCTAACTGGCTTGCTCTTCATGCTTGCTGAGTCTGCTTTCTTATAGCACTCAGAACCAACTGCCCAGAGGTGGCACCACCCAAAGTGAGCTGAACCCTCTCACATCTATCATAAATCCAGAAAACATACCACAGGCTTGCCCACAGGTCAATCTGGTGAGGATATTTTTTCTTAGGTGAGGTTCCCTCTTCTAAATAGACACTAGCATGTGTCAAGTAGACATACAACTTGCCTAGCAAAAGAGGTGTTTAGGGTAATGTGTAGCAATACAGCAGTGCCCTGGAATTGGTACATGGATCGGATGATATCCCGGCATACATGTTTGATAACACAAGTAGAAGAAGGCCCTGGACAGATGTTTTGCAGACACTAAAAGACCACGGATGCTAGCCCAGACTGCTATACCCAGCAAAACTCTTAATTACCATAGACAGAGAAAACAAGATATTCCATGACAAAACCAGATTTAAACAATACCTATCCACAAATCCAGCCCTACAGAAAATACTTAAAGGAGAACTTCAACCAAAGGAAGTTAGCCACACCCATGAAAACACAGGCAATAGATAATGTCACACCACTAAATCCTAAAGAAGGGAAACACACACACACACTACCACCACCAAGAACAAAACCAAAAAATAACAAGGACTAACAATTACTGATCATTAATATCTCTTAATATCAATGGTCTTAATTAATTCACCTATAAAAAACACAGGCTAACAGAATGAATATGAAAACAGGATCCATCCTTCTGCATACAAGAAACATAGCTCAACTTCAAAGACAGACATTACCTCAGAGTAAAGGCTTGGGAAAAGACTTTCCAATCAAACAGACTTAAGAAGCAAGCTGGTGTAGCTATCCTAATCTCTAACAAAATAGACTTCAAACTAAAATTAATCAAAAGAGATATAGAAGGACATTTCATATTCATAACAGAAAAAAATCCATTAAGATGAAGTCTCAATTCTGAACATTTATGCCCCAAATACAAGGGCACAAACATTTGCAAAAGAAACATTACTAAAGTTAAAATCACACATCAAACCCCACACACTAATAGTGGGAAACTTCAACACCCTACTCTCACCAATGGACAGGTCTGCCATACAGAAACTTTACAGAGAAATAAGGGAACTAACAGATGTTATGACTCAAATGTACTTAACAGACATCTATAGGACATTCCACCTAAACACAAGAGTATATCTTCTTCTCAGCACCTCATAAAGCCTTCTCTAAAATTGACCACATACTTGGTCAATTGAAAGGCTTAAAGATAGGATTGAACAACAGCACAAATTATAGAAAGCCTACAATCTCATGGAAACTGAACAATGCTCAATTGAGTCACCATTGGGTCAAGGAAGAAATAAAGAAAGAAANTAAAGACTTCCTAGAATTCAATGAAAATGAAGGCACAACATATCCAAACTTAGGGTACACCATGAAAGCAATATTAGGAAGAAAATTCATAGCACTAAATGCCTACATAAAGAAGCTGGAGAAATGTCACACTCATGACTTAACAGCACACCTGAAAGCTCTAGAACAAAAAGAAGAAAACTCACCCAAGAGGAATAGATGACAGGAAATAATCAAACTGAGAGCCAAAAATCAATGAAATAGAAACAAAGAAAACTATACAAAGAATCAATGAAACAAAGAATTGGTTCTTTGAGAAAATCAACAAGATAGACAAGCCCTTATCCAAACTAACCAAAAGGCAGAGAGAGAGCATCCAAATTAACAAAATCAGAATGAAAGGGGAGACACAACAACAGACACTGGCGACATCCAGAGAATCATCAGGTCATACTTCAAAAACCTGTACTCCATAAAATTGGAAAATTTAAAAGAAATGGACAATTTTCTGGACAGATACCACATACCAAAATTAAATCAAGACCAGATAGACAATGTAAATAGACCTTGCACCCCTAAGAAAATAGAAGCAGTCTTAAAAATCTCCCAAACAAAAAAAAGCCCAGGGCCAGAATTTTGAAGAAGAGCTAATATCAATACTACTCAACTTGTTCCACATAATAAAAACAGAAGAAACATTGCCAAACACTTTTTATGAGGCTACAGTTACCCTGATACCCAAACCACATAAAGATGCAACAAAGAAAGAGAATTACAGACCAATCTCCCTCATGAATATTTGCCGTGGGATAATGTTTTTGTACACTGTAAATATTTGTCGCTTGAATTGGTTTAATAAAATGCTGATTGGCCAGTAGCCAGGAAGGTAGGATGACCAAACTAGGAGAATTCTGGGAAGAGGAACTGCAGAGTCAGTAGTCACAGTCAGACAAAGAGGAAGCAAGATAAGAATGCAGCACTGAGAAAAGGTACTGAGCCACATGGCTAAACATAGATAAGAATTATGGGCTAATTTAAGTGTAAGAGCTACATAGTAATAAGCCTAAGCTACCAGCAATCATTTATAAATAATATTAAGTCTCAGAGTCAATTATTTGAGAAGTGGCCACTGGATATTTGGGAACAGCCAGGAGGGAGAGAAACTTCCATCTACAAACATTAACTCAAAAATATTCAATAAAATACTGGAAAACCAAATCCAAGAACATATCAAATTTAATCATCTACTATGATCAAGTAGGCTTCATCCCAGAGATCAGGGGTGGTTCAACATATGAAAATCTGCCAACGCAATCCACCATGTAAACAAATTGAATGAAAAAAAAACATATGATCATAACATTAGATGCTGAAAAGGCCTTTGAAAAAATCCAACACCCCTTCATGATAAAGATTCTGAAGAGATCAGGAATACAAGGAACACACCTAAACATAATAAAGGCAATTTACAGCAAGCCAACAGCCAACATCAAATTAAATGGAGAGAAACTCAAACTGATTTCACTAAAATCAGGAACAAGACAAGGCTGTCCACTCTCTCCATATTTATTCAATATAGTACTCAAATTTCTAGCTAGAGCAATAAGACAACAAAAGGAGGTCAAGGGGATACAAATTGGAAAGGAAGAAGGCAAACTTTCACTATTTGCAGATGATATGATAATATACGTAAGTGACCCCCAAATATCTACCAGGGAACTCCTACAACTGACAAACACCTTCAGTTAAGAGGCAGGATACAAGATTAACTCAAAAAAATCAGTAGTCCCCCTATATACAAATGATAAATGGGCTGAGAAAGAAATCAGGGAAAGAACATCCTTTACTATAGCCACAAATAATATAAGATATCTTGATTTAACTTTAACCAAACAAGAGAAAGACCTGTATGACAAGAACTTCAAGTCTTTGAAGAAAGAAATTGGAGAAGATATCAGAAAATGGAAAGATCTCCCATGCCCTTGGACAGGTAGGATTAACATAGTAAAAACAGCAATCTTAACAAAAGCAATCTACAGATTCAATGCAATCCTCATCAAAACCCCAACAAAATTCTTCACAGATCTTGAAAGAATAATACTCAATTTTATATGGAAAAACAAAAAAACCCAAGATAGCTATAACAAGTCTTTACAATAAAGGAACTTCTGGAGGCATCACCAACTCTGACTTCAAACTCTACGATAGAGCTATAGTAATAAAA
>LZPO01068923.1:1051256-1079883 GCA_001675575.1 Neotoma lepida
GACATCATGAAATTTGCAGACAAATGGATGGAACTAGAAAATATCATCCTGAGTGAGGTAACCCAGACCCAGAAAGACAAACATGGTATGTACTCACTCATAAGTGGATAGTAGTGGATATAAAGCAAAGGATAAACAGGCTACAATCTACAGCCCTAGAGAAACTAGGTACGAAGGAGGGCTCTAAGAGGGACAAATGGATCACCCTGGGAAGGGAAAATAGATAAGATCTCCTGGGTAAACTGGGGGCAGAAGGAAGGGTTAGAGGAGAGGGGATGGGAAATGGAATCATGAGGGGTAGGGATGGTCAAGTTGTGAAAGCGACAGAGAGAGAGCAATGAAAGTTACATCCTGATAGAGGGGGCCATTATGGGTTTAGGGAGAAACCCTGTTGCCAGGGAAAATCCCAGGAATCCACAAGGATGAACCCAGCTATGATTCCAAGTAGTAGTGAAGAGGGTTCCTGAACTGGCCTTCTTCTATAATCAGGTTGTTGACTACCCTAATTGTCACCATAGATCCTTCATCTAGTAACTGATGGAAGCAGACACAAAGATCCACAGCCAAGCATTGAGTCTAGCTCCTGGAGTCCTGTTGAAGAGAGGGAGGAGGAATTGTTCAAGCCAGGGCTGTCAAGATCATCACAGAGAAATCCACAGAGAGACAGCTAACCTGAGCTCGTGGGAGCTCATGGACTCTAGACAGACAGCTAGGAAGCCTGCATGGGACCAACCTAGGCCTTCTGCATGTAGGTGACAGTTGTGTAGCTTGTTCTGTTTGTGGGGCCCCAACAGTGGAACAAGGATCTATCCCTGGCATATGAACTGGCTTTTTTTAACCTATTCCCTATGGTGGGATGCCTTGCTAAGCCTTGATGCAGAAGGGAGGAGTTTGGTCCTGCCTCAACTTGATATGCTATGCTTTGTTGACTCCCATGGGAAGTCTTACCCTTTCTGAGGAATGAATGGGGTTGTGTAGAAAGGAGGTGGGGGGAGTGAACAAGAGGAGAGGAGGGAGGGGAAACTGTGGTTAGTATGTAAAATAAATAAAAAATACAAGTAGAAGAAGATGTCTGTGGTAGATCTAGAAAAAAAAATGTGTCCCAGTAATGTGCTATCCCATAGCTCTAACCCTACTTACCCTGGCCTGCTTTTGTGGAGTAGTATGGTGAATACCATAATGGCAGATTATTCTTATTCACTAGCAATAATCTTCCTCTCCATTGTAATAGGCTGGCTTGTGGTCCTAAGGCATCTTCTTGACCCATAACAGTTAATGTCGTTATCTTGCCTCTCACAAACACAATTCAAATTCAGTTCTAGTTCTTTATTCAGTGTTGCTTCAGTTGTTGGATAGCAGCCATATTCTACAATTACTACTCTATAATACTGCAGATATCATTCTACCCTTGTTAATCCATAAGATTTTACCTTCAATAATTAATTAGGATATACTGCAATTTAGTCAAATAAAACCAGCTCAGTAAACACAGTATAATTTCTGTAACTAAATGAAATGTCCATTTTGTCAGTATCTCTCCACTCCAAAAATAACAGACACATTATGATTAGTAATAATGCACATCACCTCTTCACAATCCTCCAGTGATCAGTTGCTGTTCATGCTCTTACTTCTCACAAAGAAATAATTACAGTTACTAAATATCATATTTGCTCTTTGCTTTCTCTTATCCATTTGTAACAGGTAGTACATTTTAATATGTTGACATAAAATTTAGATGATAGAGAAAAATAACTCCCCCCATTTATTAAGACTGTTTTGTTATACTTCAAATTTATTAGCATTTTATGCATCTACACTAACATGAAAAGGGTCTATGGCTATTAATCTGTTATTTTATTAACAATCCTTTTGTTAAATTTCCTTGCTTAAGATTTCTGATGTGCTTTCCCTGTACTTACTAGATGCTTATAATCAAGAGGATATTAGAATGTTCATTGTTAGGCTAGAGAGAGAGTTCAGTGGGCACAATGCTTGCCTGGCATGCATGGGGTTTTACATTTCACCCACAGCACCACAAAAAGGAGAATGTTCACTGGAAAATTCTTCCATCTTTGCTATAAATTTAAAATTATTAAAAACAAATCATAGAAAAATCAAATAGCCATTATTATGTTCAACTTCCATAAAACTCAGGAGAAAAAATTAATTTCTGCAATTAAAAAATACAAAAATCTAAAATAGTAACAGAGAGAAGGCTGAAATTTTTTTCTTTTTGAGAGAGGATGTAGCACCGTAACTCAAGCTGTCAGAATGATGACATGGTCCAGGCTGCCACCTACTTCATGAAAACACTCCCTCAACCTCCCAAAAACTAAGATTGCAGGTGTAAACCCCTAAACCCAGCTAAGGCTGACAATTTTGCCAACAGTAAACTAAGAGAAGGATATAACCCCATGCCAACAAGTTCTAAAAATGATGGCCAATGGAACAACAAAATGGATCCTGATATTCTAGAGATGACTTTAAAAGGAATTTGACCCTCTATAACCCTACAGAAGTGGTACTAAGGGAAAGTGCATTATTAGAAGCCTGAACATTCTTTCTAAATCCCATTATCTGGTAAGAATCAGACAGAGATGGTAAGTAAATAGCTCAGAGAAAAGTCAAGACAGAAGTCTTGAGAGTGGAGCCATTAACTACTGCTTTCAAGAATTCTTCAGTCATTCAGATAAACAGGAAAAGACAATCACAAAAAAATAATACATATACACATACATACACACAAACATAAATACGTATATATGTATAAAACTGACCTCAGATTTCTCCATGATTCAACAAGAATGGATCTTCATAACAGAGAACATTTATATAAATAACTTGATGGAATCTAGCCAGAAAAAGATAAATAGAGAAGTCATGAAAAAAAAAAACAATATAACAATATAAGAAGACAGAGCTATGTGTGCAATCCCGGGGCATGGGAGGGTAGAATCATGACATATAATTTCATAAACATTATGCAAGTTGTTCTTTACATGTAAAGGAAAATGTCTTCATATATATATATATATATATATATATATATATATACATTCAAAGGACTCTAAGTCTCCCTGAAAAAAACTACTTAGCAATATCACTAGCTAACTAGGAAAATAATCAAAATATTGAACTTGGAGATAAAGTTTTGGCCAAATAACTTGTGACAGGCCAGGATGCTTGTAGAGAATTTAAACCAAGAAATTATGGGGACCAGGACATGCAAAGTCAATTTAAATATTAAATATTAATAGGTTTGACAAAATCAAAGTAATTAACAAGAACAATCTAAAGTTCCCTATGGTGCTGAAAACAAAGAAAATGATAATTTCCTAAGAGAGGTATAGCTGGATCATCTGGTAGGTCTATTTCTAGCTTTCTGAAGAACCTCCACACTGATTTCCATGTGGCTGCACTAGTTTGCATTCCCACTATCAATAAGTAAGCGTTAACATTCCTCACATCAACAGTATTTGTTGCCATTTCTTTTTAATTGTAGCCAATTTGACTGGGGTAAAATACTACAGAGACACTTACTTGCTCATCCATGTTCATTGCTGCCTATTCACAATATTCAGGAAATGGAAACATCCTAGATATTCATCAACAGATGAATGGAGAAGTGTGGTACATTAACACAATGAATTATTATTCAACTATTATGAAAATTGAAGATTCACAGGTAAATGGATGGATCTGGAAACATCTGAATGAGATAACAGATAAAAGAAAAGGCAAATGTCATGTTTTCTCTCATTTATAGATGTCAGTTTTGATTCTTTAGATACATGTATTTCATTTGAAATACCCACAGAGGTCAAGAAATTAGTAAGAGGTCATGTGATGGGGTGCTTTCAAGGAAAGACAAAATATAGTGGTATGATGGAAACAGAATAATGGAACAACAGGAAGTGTTAAATAAGGTGGGGGATGGGAGGGCAGGGTATAGGAGACAAAGGGGAATATCAAACACTAAGGGCCTTCTGAAAAAGTCCTAAGAAAAATAACTACTATAGAAGCATTTTTAAATATAAGAATATAATATATAAAAAGTTTAAACTGAGTTGTTATATAATGGGGAAAACATTCCCCCACTAGATACTTCAGGCAAACAAACAAACAAAAAGACCAGTCTTAGGAATGGATAACTTCTTTTGAAGTTATTGTCCAATGGGGTCCCATAGACTCCCAACAGGCTGTTCTTGGTTTAGCCCTCCAGAACTTGATGGATAAACCCTATTGCTGAAGACACCACATAAATCACATACAGAACATAGAAAAATCAAGCTGGTTCTGACCTTCAAGCTTTGTCCTGAGTGGCTAACTTTTATAGTGCTTGAAGGAACAAAGCATACTATCAAAGGAGAAAAATTATTTATAAAACTGATTTAGCTATGAATCCTGTAGGGTACAATAATGACCAGCCTGACAAGATATATCCACTAGAGCAATAGTATATAGTACAACTGTCATGGGAGTAACCAACAATTTTCTGTTTGGATTTCAATTTCACTCCACAAGATAGAACCCATACCCAGCATCATTGCTGGGGCCAAGAACTTGTGGCTAGGCAGATCCAAGTCCCTATAGGATAACCTCATTCTATTATTCTGCTAAAAGAACATAGCACTTAGCCAACGCCCAATGGCTTGTTATAATCTAAACTGATGCACCAGTCAACCTCCATCAGAGAAATTCTTTGTGCAGTAGATGATGATTAACAGAGGCCCACAACCAGTCAGGATGCAAAGAATAAGAGACCATGGACTGCTCAACCCTAAAAGGAGCATCATTGTCACAGCCTCTCCTCCAAGATTCATGGATTGTTGAGTGTAAGAGCCAGAGGTGCCAGGGGTAGATGAATACAAGGAAACAGATGGGGAGTGTTAGTAATTGGTAACTATCAGGAAAGGGAGAGATAATTTTCCTTAAAGATGTGATCTCTAGTGGAAGACACTCCAGTGGATGTTCAGACAGCCAAGAGGATATACCTAGCACTAACTGGACTGGAGAGGTTTAAAAAAACTGAGGACACAAATTTGAAAGGGTGGATGTGGAATAGGAGGTGGATCTCAGAGGAGTTGGGGGAGCAGAGCATAAATATGATCAAAATAAAAATTATGAAATTCTCAAAGCATTAATAAATATATGTAAGAAAGTAAATAATAATTGCATAATTATTTTGCTGAACTATGACTTATTTTTTCCTACTAATTTCAGGTCAATTTCTGTGTATCATTTTAAATTTATAATGGTGCAGTATAATCTCATTTTTGTCAAAATACTTAGGGCAACTACCTAGCCATCCAGTTACTGGTATATTTTCAGAAAGGTATACATGAAAGATATTTACCAGTGTTAATTGTTGTTTCTGGGTGAAGGACATTGAAGCGATTTCCTTTACTTTTTTTCTATATTACTTGATACTCACTTTACAGTAACAAACTACCACTTAGTGCAAAAACTGATGATATCTCATATAAATGAGCATAAGACAGAGGAACAAATTTGCTAAAGCAATAACAATATATAAATGTAAAGAATGATGCTTGAATTCACATCTTAATGAAAAATAATTCTCAGCAATCCACAGGAAATGCTGGAGTCTAGAACTGAAGCATTAGTTATTTAGCCTATGTAGCTACAATTCATGTGAGGAACTCAAGAAACTTGATTTTTTAACACTATTTTATAGAATGAAGCTCTGACGAATTTGGACCAGCTTTCCCCCATCCAAATTGGGGAAAATTGATTTTTTATTGTCATAAATGTTAAGTAGGTTGAGATAATTGATCAGTATTTGAAATGTATACCTGTCTTCAGCTATCAGTCAAAATATCAAATGGATTGCAAAATCCAAGACATCTCCTTTCCCTTTAAAATAGTATTTTGCATCCCTGCAAGAAAATGGACTTCAGTCTCCATACTACACATTTCTAGCCACCAAGCAAAGATTTTTTGCCAATGTATTTTTATTCATTCATCTGCTAAATAATTTCTGTGGAGTCATCTAACTATGGGCAAATCATGAGAATTCAATTCAAGGCACAATTATGCCCAATTTCATTAAATTACTTCTGGCAAATGGTGCTGGAGTTTTACAATAGTTTTCAAACATCTAATAAGTAATTGCGTGTAATTGTGCCATTGTCTGATAGTGAAATGAAAGAGCAGGCTCTGTGGTGCAGTGAACCCTCCATTTATGTTGTACTGCAAAGCTTTCTGGCCAAGCAATACCTCCCAACCGTCATGCTGAGGAAATTGCAGGGTTTACTGAAGTGTAGGCTTTTAACTTATGAAGATGGACCAAGAGGCAAAAAGGAACAAAATTCTCCAAGTAAGTCCTGGCAGCCAAATTCTATTTCTCTTTTTATGTGACAGAATAATGCCTGGCCAACAGGGAAGGACCTACCATCTTCTTTAGAAGCTTAATTACTTAGCAGTCTTAATTTGAATTTCCTAAATTGGTACACTGTAAGGAGACTTGCTCACTATTTGATGTGACTGATAGACCTCAAGATCCCTCTGCCTTATTGCCCTTTCTGAGGAAATGGAACTGAAAGAAACTATAAGTCAAGCTGCTACTTTAATTTATGTACAAGACCATTTTTTTCTTTCATTGACTATTTATTGGGCACCTGCTATGTGCCAGGCAATGGTCTCTAGGGAGATCACAACAGATAAGATAGACTGGTGACACAGTGATATAACAAATAGGTTTCTGGAATACAACCTCTAAAACGTTTGGGATCTCTAAAATGATGAGTGTCTTCTGTATGGTAATAAGATGTTTAGTGGCCAGAGAGCCCTAGATAGCTTCAGGAACAAGAAACACTATAGCACAGTTGGAAGTGTAGGACCTTCTGCTTGTTCTTGCAGCCTCCAGGCAATAAATGGGGGCTGGGCTGAAAGTTTAATTGATCATCAATTAGCCTCATAAAACTCCAAAACATAGTTTGGAGAGATTCCAGATTGTCACATGCATACAGATCCCTCAAGGGTGGCACACTGACAGAAGGCATGGAAGCTAAATGCCCTTCACCTAAATCTTGTACTATGCATCTCTTCATATGGCTGTTGATCTATACCCTTTTTTAACACAATAAATTAGCAAATGTGTTTCCCTGAGTTCAATAACCCATCTTAACACATTAATCAAACACAATGAGCAGGTAGTACAAACTACCACCTTATAGATTTTTGATCAGCCGTACAGACAAAAAAAAAATATCTACTATCTGCAATTGGCCTCTGAAATAATGACAGAGTTATGGGACTGAGCCATTCAGAAGAGAGATCTAGTGCTATCTCATGGTACACCGCATCAAGATTGAATTACCTTACAGAAAATCCAGCTTGTGTCCCATGGAGAACTGCTTGGTATATGAGGAAAATTTCTGTACATAAATCAAAACTCAAAGGTCAAGTGCTCTGTGTTAAGTGTTAACGGGCTCTGTGACAGAGAAGGAGAAAATGGTTTGCCCACAGAAACCTACTTTCATATAGGTTACACTTTATTAAAGGTAAATAAAAAATAAGTTTTGACATAATGGCAAGTTCTTTGTAGTAGTATGAAAAACACAACAAGGTAAGGTGGCTCCAGAAGGACTGTGGTTGGAAAAGAAGTGTTCAGAGATATTAACTATGTAATAAACACAAAAAGTAATTTATTTTCATCTCTTTAAAAACAAGCAAGTTTACATTAAAATGTATCCGCAATTGTATACAACTGAAGTTTCTAATTATATGCCTTTCACATTCTTCTTATTCAAAGAGATCTTGTCTTCAAAATAACATTTTTTTTTACTAAATACCTTTTCTGGTACTGCACAGAAAAAATGATTTGTGACCAGTCAATCTCATAAGAATCAGTTTGGCAATTATGATTATGTCATATTCAACTTGATACCTGCTATAAATTAAATTGTATGTTTATCAGAAATGTATGCTATTTCAAACCCCTTGCTTCAGAACAAGACTTTATTGGGAAACAGAGTCTTTGTGGGTGTGATCAAGTTAAAATGAGGTCATTAAAAAGACTCCATATCATTATGACTGTTATGAGTATATTAAAGAAAAACTAGGACACAAAGACCTGCACACGGGGAGAAGAATCTATGAAAACAAGATTGGAGTGGTCTATCCACAAGCCAAGCAGTAAGTCACCCAGTCTGTGATAATTTATTATGGAACTGTTAACAAATTAATATGCCATCATTGTAAGAGTTTAGCATGAACAGTGAATATTTGCAGAATAAATAAATGAAATGCCTTATAAGTAAAATTGTCTCTTTTAAAAATAAAAACTCACTAATTAATATATTTGACCTCTATATGTGTCACAGATTTGGTTGGTCTTAAAAGCTTACATTGTACAATAACAAATAAATATTATGTCCCTGTTATATATCTCAACAACATCCCTTTAGTTTAGCCCATTAAAGGATGTATATAAATCTTTTGCCTTATTGGAAGAGAAGACATTGAAATCAAAGAGAAATTAACTATTCATAGATGTTGTCACAAGTCAGACCACAAAGGGAACCAAAGATCTGATACTGTCAGGGTGGTTTGAAAGAAAATGGCCCCCAAAGGGAGTGGCACTATTAGGAGATGTGGCCTTTTGAAGTAGGTTTGGCTTTGTTGGAGGAAGTATGTCACTGTGGAGATGGGCTTTGAGGTTTTCTATGCTCAAGATACCGCTCAATGTTTCAGTTCACTTCCTGTTGCCTTTAGATCAAGATGTAGAACTCTCAACTACTTTTCCAGCACCATATCTACCTGTACACTGCCACGTGACACCACGATGATAATGGACTAAATCTCTGAAATTGTAAGCTGCCACCTCAATTAAATGTTTTCCTTTATAAGAGTTGCCATGGTCATGATGTCTCTTCACAGCAATCAAAACCTTAACTAAAACACATGCCACTTGAAAATGAAATAAAAAACTTAGTTTGTAGCTAGGAATTGTTGGGTTGCCATCAGGACAAAATCCCTTTCCAGCACAGCAACCTTATCAATATATATGGATGGATATAGATATATCTATGTATTGAGATATAGTGCTTCCTCGTGGGTTAACTCTACCATGAACATTAGCCAGTATCAAATGGCTTGGGAAAAGCTTTATTCTTCAGTTGATCTTGTCAGCCTCAAAAAAAGGCAAATAATTCACTTTATCATAGATCAGATCTTTGTAAAAATCAAAAGTAGTAATCAAATATAAGTACGTGAGACTCTCATGAACCAGTGGGATATAATATAGAAATCATGAGCTTTGGAGGCAAACAGACCTGAATTTAAATCTAACATCTCTCTACAAATTACCAGTTGTGTGATTTTAGGCAAGTAATTAAACTTTCCTATGTCTCTGTTTTATCTTGAATAGTGAAAAATATTACAGAGAGTAGCAAAGACTGCAGTAACAGTCAGCAGTTGTAAGAAATACTACCTTCAGAAACCCTTTCTCTAGTTATTATTATATACTATAATAATATATAACACTTATATATTATTATAATATCATTATTATACATTTTTTGAGACAGGATCTCACATAGCCCAGGCTGTTCTCAAAATTTCTGTGTAGCCAAGGATGGCCTAGAACTCCTGACCTTCCTGCTTCTGGCACCCAAGCGCTCAGATTGAAGGTGTGTGCCATCATCATGGCTTAGAAAATTCTTATATACAGTTTTTTGGGGGCCACCTGAAGTACCTCTCTGGGAAAGGAAGTCTTGATGGTTTGACTGTGAGTCTTAGCCTTTAAAGCCTGAGCTATCTCTCCAGCCCTAAAGTACCACTCTGAAGCTTTACTTTACATTCATCAGGGTAATGATTGTTAGCCCTTCTGAAAACAAAACCTTGAACTTTCATTAGCATAATGTAATCATTATTTCGTATTCACTTCATAGATAGATGTGGGTGAGAGGGTATCTAGGGCTGCAAATTATTGCTCTTAATACTTTGTGATGCTATTTTAAATATTGGCCTGTGAAATCTCAGTGAAAGAAAAAGGAAATCATGCTTTATTATAAAAGAATTTTATTATCAATTCTAGGATTAGTGTGTTAGAATTTTATACACATTCCATTACCATACTCAGTTACATAATTCAAAAACAACTGTAACTGAGACTGGGACATGTAATTCTCTTGAGTATAAAGGAGAAATGGAATGAATTGACATACAAACACTTTCTGGAAAAATATTCTTTCATATGAGGGCATAAGGCAATTTTGGAAGCTTAGATCCTATGCATGTTAGTTTTACTTGTAATTTCACAAGTATATGTGGTTTGGGGAAAATATTTTTGATGTGTGTGCATGTATACATATGTTCACATATGTGTGTATTTAATCTGTGCATAGTTTCGTAGAGTATGTGTTTATGTCATTATATGTGTACATACGCATGCAGGTGCATGTTCATGTATGGACATGTGAATGGAGGCAAGAACTAGACACTGGATGTTTTCCACTATGACTCTCCACTGTATCTATTTCAGACAGGGTCTCTACTGACCCCAACATTTGTTGGTTGGCTAGAATGACTGGTAAGCATGTTCTGGAGATCTGCCTGTATATACTCCCATGGTACTATATTTATGGACACATACACACACAATTACATCCAGATTTTCCATGGGTGCTGGGGTTCCAAACTCAGGTCTTTACAATTGTGTGGTGAACGCTCACACTGAGACACCTCTCCAGTCCCCAACATTTTTATACTTTTATATAACTGATTTCCCAGAAAATACATCTTAAATGGCCTTCAAGAACAGTGGTTCTCAACCTGTGGGTAACAACACCATTACTTTAAGAAAACTATTTTATTATCTCTATGTACTGGCTGCCTTTGTGTGTCAACTTGACACAAGTCAGAGGAAGGAGCCTCAGCTAAGGAAATGCCTTCATGAGATCCAGCTGTAAGGCATTTTCTCATTTAGTGATCAATGAGGGAAGTCCCAGCCCCTGGTGAGTGGTGCCATCCCTGGGCTGTTGGTCCTGGGTTCTATAAGAAAGCAGGCTGAGCAAGCCAGGGGAAGCAAGCCAGAAAGAAGCACCCCTCCATGGCCTCCACATCAGCTCCTGCCTTGTTTGAGTTCCTGTCCTGACTTCCTTCAATATGAACAGCAAAATGGAAGTGTAAGCCAAATAAACCCTTTCCTCCCTAACTTGCTTTATGGTCATGGTGTTTGTCATAGCAATATGAACCCTAATTAATATTCTAGGAAGTTAAATTCAGAAAAGACTGGCTAAATATTTAATGACAAACTGGTTTTCATGGGCCAGGTAAAATGGCATGGGACTCAGCTTGAAACAATTGAGGTTCATATCTCTCCAGTCCAAGAAACAAGAGTCTCCATACCCACAACTGTTCCATAAGTGAGTACACAGCATCCAGGATGAGGACTACATCAGTACATAGTGAATATGATTTTTAAAAAGTCATAATATGGCTAGATTAGGGAAGATCTTTAGAAATTGAAAATAAGATTTGACACAGAGCATGGCTCATAGTATTTCTTAGGAAGTGCTACTATAGACAGATTTCTTCATTATCAGTTTATAACGTAATCAAGAAGGATGATTCTTGTTGTTGTTCAAATGATCTATAAGTATTTCTTGCTCCATTTTAATGTGCCATGAAATCTAAAGAGGGAGATTAGCATAAGACAAGATTCAGAATATAGAATGCTCAGTTTTCAATGAGGAACATGAAGAGGTTTGACCTAACACAAACACCAGAGATGCCATTCTTTAGCAAATAGCAATGCAGGTACTTTACATTTAGATAAGAGTGTTGTGTTGAGACAAGAGAGTCTCCTTAACAATCCAGGAAAAGACGTTCTACATATAAAAGAAAACCTTAAGATTTCTTTGTCCTGTAGGATTCTGAGAGAAAATTACTTCCCAACATACACATGCACAGAAATACCTTCAATAAATACGTTTTAATGAATAAATGACTGAGGAAAAGGTAGGATGATTGAGGTGTCATCCACATGGGAGACCAAAAGAGCAAAAACAAGGAGAGTGAGATGAGAAGAGGTAAGTAGCATTTATTTCTTAAGTGCTGAACATACTGCCTGTGGAACTTGAAAACCCCTTAAAAATTCCTCAGTGTTCATATTATGCAGTTCATATAGTGATGACAATCCACATACCTTTTTCAACCAAGTTCTACAGGAGTATTAAAGTCATGCTTTATCTTCAAGGTCAATTTTATTAGGCTAGATTAAAAGAAGTTTGAATAAACAAAGCCAGAGAGCAAATCTTCCACATAACATCAGTCAAACTCTACTGACTGTCAAGAAAGAGCGATTAACCTGTTTTCCCTATTTGCACCAAGACCAAGAGTGGAGCTGTTCATCTATCACAAGAAAGCCTATTTTCAGGATATGGCCAGCTACATAACAAATAGATTACAATTTACTAGATGGTCTATTCTTAATATCGAATGTCCCAAATTGTGTATTAATGCACACTCAGACCAAGAGATCATCCTTCTAGGAAAGCCACATTGGCAAAAGAGGAAAGGCTATGTTCAAGGCTACTCATGCAGCATTATTTATAAAAGCAAAAGATTGGTCAGACAGAAAACAATCACAAGCAAGCTACTGCTTGAATAAATTAAAACATTTATATAAAGTAAAAAAACACGTGTGTATAGAATATTAATGTTTATCTAAGAAAGGAAATATTTTATCATACAGGAAGTCAAGGAAGATGTCAAAGATGACAAAGATTATATCCAAGCACTCAAGCATTAACTGAAAGAAGATTTTTTTGACCAAAGATAGAAAAATTAGGAGATAAGTGAGAATAGGTTAAATCGCAAGAAATATGCTCAGACCCATGAATTTATAGTGGAAGATTAGAAATAGCCATTGTTCATCATTGGAAGATTTTAGGAAAGTAACATGAGCTAATTTATATATTTGATGTAAAAGAAAAATCCAGAGACAAACATAAAAGAAGGTCGAAGTCTATCTCAGGACTTTTCTATAGCTTCAACAAAACACCATGCCCAAAGCAAATTATGAAAGAAAGCATTTAACTTGAGGGCTCATGGTTCTAGCAGGTTAGAGTCCATAACCATCAGGGCAGGGAACATGGCAGCATGGTAATCAGGAACAGTAACTGAGAGCTAACATCTTGAGACAATAACCACTAGGCAGAGAGAGAGCTAACTGGGAATGGCAGGGGCTTTTGAAACCTCAAAGCCCACCCCTAGTGACACACCACCTAATTTTTCCCAAATAAATGTTTCTACCAACTGAAGACCAAACAATCAAATTATATGAGCCTATTAGGTGGGCATTCTCATTCAAACCACCACAAAGGAAGAAAGTAATGAGAAGGATAAAACACAAACAAAAACTATATGTTAATATACCTTGACTTATAGCTTTTACTTTGCATAATTAGTGTACATAATTTTAAAACGTCAAATCCAAGTAAGCCAGTCCCTTAATTGTTGAAAGTTGAAAGTAAAATGAAGCATTCACTTTGGTTCTTACCATATTTAACTTGTTTTAGTTTAGGTTGCCCTAGATAATTATATTTATAAATACAGTATATCATGACATTTCAACACATGCATAAACTAATACTAATCAAATCAGAACAATTATCATCTACCTTCCTTAATTTTTATGCTTGGAACTTTCAACTTCTTCTTTTCATTATATATACAATGAGCTATTGTGAACTATAGCCATTCTACATGCTGATACCATCACTGAGGTTGTATTCAAAACCCTCAGGCATCTTCTTAAAATTTCAGTTGCCCAAAGATTGAAATATTGGGGCATCAATTAGAACGATTTCAATGACTTAAAATTCATGAATATGCAAAAAATTTCTCAATCATAATATAAGCTAGAAACATCCAAAAATTAAGAAAAATGGAGAATGTTGAGATGCATAAAATATATATGGATTAATCATAGTTTTTTTATCATTTATTACCATAAAATGAATACAAATATAGCACAAAATTTGAGCATTATTAAAATGCATGCACACAAACAAACACAAGCCATACACATTGCCACATATAATTGAAATAAATGTAAAAATGTATAAAGACATGGCATTAAATCATAACTTTGAGAATTAACTATAGTACATAATATACTAATGCAATAATTTCATACTCCATATTCCTATTTTAAGTGAATTGACATGCTCTGATTCTATGCTTTAAATTCTTTGTGTTATTCTTGCTTTTGTATGAGCAGTTCATCTTTCTGAGTATCTCAGGAAACAAGAGATCTTGCATTATTCCCATATATTTTTACCTTACACAATACATATAACATAAAAAGTAAAAAAAAAAATCTGTTAATTGATGATGCTATTGACAAGGTTTCTGGGAAACAGGAGGTTGTTTTTGTTAAATTGAAAGTTATATGCAGAGATCAATCAGAAGAAGCAAAGAATGGACCCCAGAGAACTCTAAATAGCCTCAGTGTTCATAGCTGCACTGCTTGCCATTAGCCTTCGCCAGGAGTGCATCAATGAGGATCAAGTAGGACATCTAGCTGTGACTTAGTACCATCAGTGTTAAAGATGCCAACTTTAGTGCCAGTGTTGAAGATGGCAAGTTCAGGCCTCGCCTTCGTAGTACCTGTTGACAGGGACATAATTAACAATGAGAAAGGTACTAGGAAAAATAAATTGGTTCAATATAAGAAACGACATACTTTCATCAATAGACGTGGAACTAAGTAAGATTTATTTGTACATTGCTTTTCCACAAAAGAAGAATGGCCAGAAGAAATATTTTGCGGTGTGAGACAGGACAGTGTAGAGTTAAGTGCAGTTGCAGAGAAAAAGATATGGAGGTAGTAAATGTTACAGACCCTGGTGGATTTTCAAATCAAGACAGTAAAATTGCAACAGATAACAACCATTATAAATTCTATCCACCTCCTAGTTGTCCTCCAGGTAATTATCATCAGAATTACCAGAACAGTAAGAGTGAAAAAGGAATAGGAACTGCATAGCATACCAAAGGCCAGACCCAAAAGTTCTGTGCCTCTCACAGATGAAGGTCTCTGCCTTGCTATGTGCAGAGGCCCTCTGGGCATCACCACAGTATCCCAACCCTCCTGTATAAGGAGCAGTGATGGAGGACACTGATATCTGGCATACAAAAGTATGAGGTAAGTGAGTGAGACAGAATATGCATTGATATTATACACCACGGTTCTTCAGGGGCCCTTCTGGCTTATCATAGATAGCTGAAAAGTAAAGAAATGAAAAATATGAGGAAAATAAAAGACATGAGACCCAAGTTTTGCAGTCACCTTGAACATTGGTACTATTGAAACTTCAATTACCAACACAGATACCTAGAAATCCTCAAACCATAAAATGGTCAAGGGACAAATGCAGCCAACCTGACAGCCAAAAAATTACACACACACACACACACACACACACACACACACACACACACAGGTTGAGCACGACAAAAGTAAGTAAGCATCCAGCCTCAACAAGAAAAAGTGTCCATGAAATACATGCCTATAGACAGAATAAGAGAAACAGAAGGGATTATACATATTTACAAAGTATTTGGAAAATAAAAGAAATATAATAAAAAGTTCAATAGGGAACACATAATTAAATGATGAAGGATTTATAAAGTTTCATAGAAAATAAATTTGTTCAATACGTAAGTATTCCAAGAGTGATGCATTAATACAATGTCTGTGAATCTTTTGTAACCGGTACTGTGCTGAATGATAGGAAAATAAAAAATGCAATCCCTGCTGTATGGTGTGAGAATAAAACAATGGGCAGGTAAATAGCCCTCAAAATGTGAAACTACTCACTGTGCAAATTCATGTGTATACCAAACAATGGCAACTCAAGGGGCTATTGTCTTTCACAGTCCTAGCAGGAATTGTTGTCATGAGCAGATTCACTGTCTATGTTAGCAACTAACCAACACTCGAATAACTCATATGTGGATCAAGGAAAATTAAATCCAGGTCACCCGACTACAGCTCCTATTTAAGAAAGAAAACACGTAAATTATCAGGAGAATGGTGGAGATTTCAGCATTTCTGCTATGAAAGGCATTTCTGAGCTCCTGGCATGTATGCTTACCAATATGGAATTAGAGAGAGCTAATTCCATTTGTGTTTGTAACAAGTGACCTTCCAAAGAGTAGATAAGGTTAGAAACCATGTAGACAAATGGAGAATGGTAAAGAGGAAGGTTACTTAAGCAATATGCCAGATACCAAGAAGATGATTGAAATTCATTTCTAAAGTCAGTCCAGAAAATGCTCACTAATCAGTCTTCTGGGAGGACAGTGCCAATTGGCATGAATGTCAGAGAAGCCTGCCCATATCAATACAATCAGTGTTTGACAAGAGACATCAGATTTTGCCAGTGCCTAAGCAAACAAGCTGCAGAATTAATAAACATCATCTTAAGAAAATGCTAGCTGATGTTTTAAATGATGATAATTTTTGAAATCTGGCTTAAAATCACAGAGAATTTGCAGAGAATCAATGATGATCTGTTATTATTCTCATAAGAAAATAGACTTTTAAAGTTGCTTTGACCTTAGAGGAATATGCCCTTTTACTTTAAAAATCTCATTCAGAAGTAATATCTTCAAGTGTTTTTTGAAGTATGTTTTCCAAAGAATACAAATTCAGCCAGAGCTTTCTTCCTGATAAGACTATAGACACAACCTCAAGAACTAGAGAGATAAGAAAATATATTTGATTAACCTGAGAGCAAACACTAAACTATCTCTGTAAATACAGAGCATGCAACTTTTAAAGAGAAACTCATACACTTACAGAGGTAAGAAAAGCTGCCAAAGGAGGCTTAAGTGTGCATATTAAGAAGGGCTGAAGAAACAACATCCACCTGCACCTCTCCCAGGAAACTGCAACCTGATTTGAGAGCTAGGGTGTGTGGGAACATACATTGAATTATGTAAGCATCCTTCTTAAAATGCCAAGACTTTTCTTTTCTGTGCTGCTGTTAAATGAATAGGTCCTAAAAAATGATGAAATATCTAAAATTTGCACTATCTATTTTACAACTAACTCTTGGCATATGTGTGTGTGTGTGTGTGTGTGTGTGTGTGTGTGTGTGTGTGTGTGTGTGTGTGTGTGTATGCAGCATAGGCTAGAATTTTGTGGAGGGTCTATTCTTGATCAGATGCTACCCATTGCTCACACCTGAAAAGGGCTTTAATGGCCTTTTCTTTTTGCACTATTACTATTACTATTCTTAGCATAATTCCCCTGGCCTTGCTGGAAAAGGAATAAAAAGGCTGGGACCTAGAGGCCAGTGATTTCTCACCAGGAATAGACTGCAGGGTTGGAGAGAACAGGGTAATTATCTTTAGTAATGAAATTCTGTTTTGATAAGGCCATGGAGGAGGGGGCAATGTGACGGGATAAATAGGTCAATTCATTTATTTCAGTTTCCCTTATTCAGCAGCCTTTTGGCTCTTCTAACCCAGGAGAATAGAAGCCCTGACAACGCATGGGTCAACAGAGCATATGCTGTTTAAATAGAACCTATCAATGCTTTGCAATATGGCTGGTCTTCAAAAAAATATGCCTTTCCTAAAAATATCAACAGTTCAGTCCCCATCCTCAGTTGCTCCATGTCTCAGGGTTTGCCTTTCACCAGCTAACCACTTCTATTTCAGAGCTGCTCTACAGAACCTGTAATCCCTCATAAAATTGCACATTGCCCTGAGCTCCAAATATTTTTCCTAGCACCTGCCGAAGTCAGTGAATGAAGACTTTCAAAACTGCAAGTTTCCTGTTGAGCTACAGCAATTGTCTGTACTATTACAAGGTTTGATAAACTCAGGAAGAGTTTAGTACCTCTCCCACAAACTAATTAATGTGCAGAGTAGGGCAGATTGGCAGCCATTCCCTACTCATTAATTGGCTTTTTACCTGTAAACATTTTCATCTTTGTGAAAGTCCCAGATCACTCCATTTCTGAGTGCCAGTCCCTTGTCTTGTATCAAGAGGTAGGACTAGATAATCTGCAAACTGGAATTCCCTATCAGGAAGACTTTCACAGTCTGTTCAAACTCCCCCTTTGCATATCTACTCATAGTGTCTGAACCCCCAAAACCAGAAATAAATAAAACTACAAGTTCTATTATATTTATGATCTACTAGAGAGAAGAGCTATGCCTGTATTACTCATCTATTGAAGTATAATGTAAGAGGCTAAGTACAATGGAATAAAATGTCAAATGAGGAAGTTACTGTTTTGTAAGGCAGCTTTAGAAAGGAGAACATGCTTAAATTACGTATCAGTTCATTTGGGCTGCTATAACAAAAGTACTTTATACTGTAATTTATATGCTACAAAACTCATTGCTTAGGAAGCCAATGCCTTATCCACGGAGGACCCTAGGAAGGACGCATAGATTGCCCAATGAGGAAGAACTGGATGAAATCTACATGGGCAGACTGAGGGTGAGGGGGAGGAATGGAGAGCAACAAGATGGAGGATGTGAGCATGGGGGAGCGGGAGGTTCGAGCTGGAACAGGGACACAGTAAGATAGCAAGGAAAGATATACCATGATAAATGAAGACATCATGGGAATAGGGAGAAATAGAATGCTTGAGAGGTTCCCAAGAATCCACAAGGACGACCCAACCTTGGAATACTGGAAATAATCGAGAGGGTGCCTGCACTGAACTGGCTTGCCCCAGAGATCAAATCAGTAAATACCCTAACTGTCATCATAGAGCCCTGATCCAGAGACTGATGGAGGCAGATGCTGAGATCCACAGCCAGGCACCAGGCCGAGCTCCAGGAGTCCAGTTGATAGAAGAGAGAGGGGCTTCTGTGAGCAAGGGACAACGAGATCATGAGGGGAAGGTGTACAAAAATGGCCAGCCAAACTTGTGGAGATGCATGAACTGTCAACCAATAGCTGAGGAGCCCCCAGGAGCCCTGTTCCAGAGACAGGTGGAAACAGATGCAGAGATCCACAACTGGGCGCCAGCCTGAGCCCCAGGAGTCCAGTTGTGAGAGAGGAAAAATTGTATGAGCAAGGGACATGGAGATTATAAGTGGAAAATGTACTGAGATGGCCGGCCAAACTAGTGGAAATGCACGAACTTTGGACCAATAGCAGTGGAGTCCCCATGGTGCTGGACTGAGCCCTCTGGATACTGGAGACAGTGGTTTAGCTTGAACTGTTTGGGGAGGGCAGGCAATGGGATCAGGATCCATCCCTAGTGCATGAGCTGAGTTTTTTTGGAGCCCAGTGCCTATGGTGGGACACCTGGCGCAGCCTAGGCACAGGGAGGAGGGTCTTGGACCTGCCTCAACTGAAAGTACCAGGCTCTGAGGACTTTCCATGGGAGACCTTGCGTTGAAGGAGGTGGGAATGGGTGGGNCAACTGAAAGTACCAGGCTCTGAGGACTTTCCATGGGAGACCTTGCGTTGAAGGAGGTGGGAATGGGTGGGTGGGTTGAGGGGCAAGGCTGGGGGGTGGGAGGAGGGAGGAGAGGGGGTTCTGTGGTTGGTATGTAAAATAAACAGAAAATCTTTTAATAAAATAAATAAATAAATAAAATTTTTTAAAAAAAGATTAAAAAGACAAAAAAAAGAAAGACAAAAAACTCATTGCTAATAGTTCTGGACAGTTCAGATCAAGGTCCTAACACATTTGATATTTGGATAGGATCTGTTCCTCTTAGAAAGCATCTTTTCTCTGTCCTCATTGCAAAGTGGATTAATGGGCTTTCTCCTAAAGGCACTAATCCCATTCCCAAAGGCTCTACCATCATGATCTAATCATATCCCCATGTCCCTACCTGTGTTCCAGTTTGCTTTCTGTTGCTGTAACAAACACCATGATCAAAAGGAACTTGAAGAGGAAAAGATGTTATTTGGCTTACACTTCCAGGACACAATCCATCACTGAGGAGTGTCAGGGCACAGCTCAGGCAAGAACTGAAGCAGAAACCACAGATAAGTGCTGATTACTGGCTTGCTTCCAGGCTCAAGTTCAGTTACCTTTCTTATACAGCCCAGGATCACCAGTTCAGGGACAGCACCACTCACAGTGGGCTAGGACCTCCTACATTAATTAACAATCACAAAAATGCCCCCACAGAATTCCCAAGGGCAATCTGGTTTGGACAACCCCTCAATTGAGACTTCCTCAGATAACCCTGGGTTGTGTCAAGTTGACAGCTGAAGCTAATACCATCATGTTGGAGGTTAGGTTTCAACATAATGAATTTTGGGGGAATGCAATCATTAAGCCACAGTGTACTACCACTGCCTCTCCCACATCCATGTTCTCTCTTGAAAAATATATTTATCCCATTTTAATGTCATGCAGAGTCTTGACTCATTTCAGCATAAATGCAAGAATCCAAAGTCTCATCTAAATATAATCTAAAATATGGTTGAGATTCAAGGTATTATTTATTCATAATGATGAATTACTGTCACATAAGTTTTTCTCACTGTTACAAATTACCCGAGGGAAAAACTTTAAAAGAAGAAAGGTTTTACTTTCTCCTTGTTCTATCTGTTTCATTCTAGACTGGCCTATATGAGGCAGACTATTATAGTGGTAGGCAAAGGTAACTGAGGAAGCTACTCATAACAGTAGCTAGAAGGAGAGAAGTGAGGGAGACAGGGAAAAGGAGTGAGAGAGGGAGGGAAGGGGGAAGGAGGACCAAAACATCCTATCATACCTAAGAATATGTCACAAGTGACCTGCTTGCTCAAAGTAGGCCTCACCTCTGAAAAGTCTCCATGTTCTCCCAATAATGTTATCATATTATGAATCCATTACTGAATCAATCATCTACTCAGTAGTGACCTAATGACCTCTTAATGATTGTGCTCATCAACTGTGCCCAAGCCTTCAACTCGTGAACCTTTTGCAAACTATAGCAATTCTCCAGTTGGAACCTGTGAGCTCAGACAAGCTATGTGCTTCCAAAAATACATTGGCAGGACAAGCATAAGATGAACATCAGCTGTGTGAGACATTCATTCCCTGGGAGACATGACACAAACATCTATTCAACCCATAGAGGGAACCAACAACAGATCAAAGCAATGTTTATACCAAAGTGCAACTTGAAAGACTAATGACTCTTATTGGGATTCCTTACAGGAATGTGGGTGAGGGGTTACTTACAGAATCAGAAATGTCTCTGCATCGCCAAAAGCCCATTCCAGCAAGGGTGACAACTCACCAAAGCTGCAAACTTGGAGCTCTGTAGAACTTGCCAGCAACTTGACAAGCTGGAGAATCTCTTCTCGGAAGGTCAGCTCATTGAAGTCTCCTTCCCCTCCAGTTCTTTATTGCTTCTATAACTTTGTGGAAGGGCACCATGCATTATATTAATTTCAGGAATTTTTTAGGTCTTAAGCAACCTCCCTCCTAGATGGAATGTTTCAACTGGGACGAAATTGCTGTATCACACTCCACCTTTTCCATCTGCTCTTACATTCTTCCAACCCTCTCTTCCATGATGTTCCCTGAGTGTTGGAGGTGATATAGATGTCCAACTATGGCTATAAATTGGGTCATTGTCCACAGCAATTGTCACTTGTTCTCAAGAGCTTTACCAATGGTTATGAGTCTCTTTGGTACATCATTCATTAAAAACAAAGTTTCTTTCCATGAGCATTTGTTGCTAGCAGCAACTGTGATCTATGGGTGTAAATGTAAATATTTAGTAGAGAATTTGAGAGAGACATCACATTTGCTTAACAAAACAATAGCAATGGCATCCCCAATATGGCCTATCATCTTCTCCATCATCAATTTTTGTCCTGGCTTGCTTACAGTGCCAGACATGAACTCCCTCCTGTGAAGCATGCCTTAAATTCAATCAGAAAGCTATTGTCTGTATCCATGATAGTTGGGCCACCAGTAGGTACATCCTGCCTTGTGTTTTGATACTGGAGTATGAAGGTTCCACAGCCAAGCAGGACTTGGTGACAGTTTTCCCCAGAAACCTGCAGAGTACCAGCTGGTACTATGAAAGCAAATCAAAAATGAGGTGTCCTTAGCAAAAGTCTTTTACTCTCTACTTCTAAACTGCAACCAAAAGCTGTGGCACGCCTTTATGGTTTGTGGGAAATCAGGGATTTCCCTGGCCCGCAGGAAAATGGCTCACCCCTGGCACTGGGTTTTTCATTCAACTACCTCATTGCTTCTGAGAGTACCTTTTTTCACCCATGTGTGGTGCCTTCTGTACTTAAATCTTTTAGCTCCTGTTTTAACAACCTATTATTTCAATGAACCCAGTTGCAGGGGGATTCTAAGTAGAAGTACCATTGTACTTGGTTGTCTTCAGCCCGGTTCTACACATCAATGTTTGTGAAATGACTACCCATATCATCACAGAACTTTCCATGGAACTCATAAATAACACTGATTTGAGTGAGACCCTTGATGGTAGCTTTACTTGTATGGGAATACTTGTAAGAGGCCTGTGACAGTATCCACACAGGTGAAGGCATATTGGCATGGAAGGCCTAGATAGCAGGCAAGATATCAGACTATTGTACAGGAATGCCAATGGCTTTAGCTATTTTCTATCCAATTTTGAATGTCTTGTCACCAGATGTTACATGAACACAGTGAGCAGCCTCTAGTGGCAGCTGAGGGAAGATGGGCCATACATTTTGTTTGTTTGTTTGTTTTTAAGGTACCTGCTTCCTGATTTCCAAAAAGACTCAATGGACTGTGGGCTGCCACATGGAAAACTACTGGGGTGTTCTGCTTCCTGTTGAACTCTATTAAATATTTCCTTCCACATCTGTTTTCCCTACAGTTGTCAAACAAGCACCTGTCACTTATTCTGTTGGGTCATCTACAAAGTGAAGCCTCTGAATATAGGCCAACTGTCAGTACAATTTGTTACAGGCCAAGGTCATGAGTTATTACTATCTATGCTGCCCTTCACTCAGTCCAGTGGCTACTTCCTCCTTCTCCCTTCTCTAGCCACATGATGTCTTTGGTGATTTGTATTGGTCCAGCTACCCACTCCTGTTTGATGCTCTCATTCATGCCATCTGTGTACCTGGCATCTACAGGGATGGGCTGTGTTCTTTGTAAAACTTTGTCTTAGTTGTTGGCACAATTATTGGAGTAAGCTGGGTGACTTGAAATAACACTGGCCCCAGGACAGCTTGCACAGCATTGGTAACAGGACATGCTGACACCACACCACATTGCTGTAAATATGCATGCCACCTTTGGAGGGTTTGATTCTGCACTACCCTGGAAAGAGACTTTACTAAAAGACTTTCAATTTAATCCTTAATTGGATAAGCTGGTTTTACCCTTACTGAGGTGGGGCAAATGACAACTTCACCTTATCCTAATAATTTATATACAACTAACAATTGCTATTCCAGGGCTATGTACTGACTTTCTGGCCATATCTATGATTGAAACCTAAACCATAGGAACTGTTTCCTTGGGTTGTTTTTTCCAGTCTCTAGTCTTTTAAACTTCTAGTGACTTTAGTCTCATTTTTCCATTGTCTGAGTGAATAGCATCATGTTTGGGCCAGTCCACATGAATCTTACTATACACCCTTGGTGTTTTCTACAGAATGGATTTTTTATGTTCTTTGTAACATTTAGGTTGGGAATTTTCCAGGTCTTCAAATTCTAAATCCCTTCTAGTCATAAATTCTGCTTTTAATTTATTTTTCCTTCTTGTAGGCAAAAGAAACTATGTAAAAATTCACATTTTGCCTAGAGATTTTTTTGACCAAATATTCTATTTCATCATTCACAAGCTCTACGCAATAGTATAATTTGCCCAAGTTCTCTGCTATGTTGTTATATGTATAGTTTTTATGCTTGTTTCCAATATTATGGTCTTTATTTCATAAAAGATACCATGACAATGGCCTTTACCATCCATATTTCTGATACAATGATCATGAACACTTATGCATTCTCTAAGAAGTTAGAGGCTTTCTTTACAACCCTCACTAGAATCATCTTATGCAGTCTGTTCATGACTGTGTGCTTTTTTTTCTTGCATGCTTTCCTAGTCTCCTGTAGTCTCTGTCTGCTATATCATTTCAAAGCAACTTACCCATCTTAGCTATTTGTTACTGGTCCCAATCCTTGGCACCAGTGACTACCATTATCAGTTCAGATAGTAATAACAAGGTTCCTTAGGTTGGGTTATTAATGACAGAAATTTGTTGCACATAGTAGTTTTAGAAGTTGGCAAATCAAGATCAAGATGGCAGAAAATTTGGTCATTTCAGTGGCTACATGATACAAAAGATGAGAATGAAGCAACCTTGTATTACATAACATTTGAAGTTGTATCACAGCAGGGATACAGCTGATAAAACTCATTAGTTGAGTACTTACCTATCATGTTCTGAGCTGTAGATTCAATCCCCACTAATGCCAGAAAACCTCAGCATAAACAGTATAGAAATTTCTCTTACAACCTAAGTTCTGGTAATTGCTAATTGAACTTCCCAAATCAGAAATTCATTCTGCAAACTTGTTTAGTTTGTATCTCAAGGATCCCATTTCAGAAGCCCTCACACTAAAATAAGCTATATGCCTCCATATTAAGTGGTCTAATTCTATCCTATAGGCTAGCTAGCTAGAGTCATGACATAAGTCTTAAATATTCCCCCACGGGCTTGTGTTTTGAATGCTTGGTCCCAAGATTATAGCAGTATTCTGAAGGCTTTGCAACCTTTAAGAGGTATAAACTGGCTAGAAGGAGATCACTGGAGGCCAGCCTTGGTTTCAGTCTAGTTCTTTCTCCTGATCTATACCATGTGAATAAGCCACTACAACATGTTCCCACAGGCACAGAACCCTTCTGCCATGCCTTCCTCACTACAAGGGATTAGAATCCCTCCAAAATCAAGAGTCAAAATCAGCCTTTCTTAACTTAAATTGGTTTTATTGCTCATTTTGTCACAGTGCTGAGAAAAATAACAAATCTGTGTTGGTTATAATATTATCCTCTAGGCTTTCCTGAAGGATATCGGACAATTTTGCCATTCCAAAAGCTTTATACAAGGTAAATAGTACATAAATTCAAAAAATGTACTTCTGAATCCATGTGCTATCTCTAAATGAGGAATTCTGTCACCTGAGCTTACTAACACGATAACTATGCCCTCATAATATTAAAGTCTTTGTCTCATAGAAATCCATTCATGTGAAGTGTTTTGCCTAAGTGCATAGAGGCTCTAAAGAGATAGAAAGTAAGACCCACATAAACAAATAGTTTGCATAGCTGTGTTTCAGTCTGCTTGCCAATAGTTGTTAGTTCATGTGCCACAATGTGATCTTAAGACTTGCTTTCATAAAACATTGTCAGGGTTATATGGGGAGACATAGTGTTCTCACACACCTGTAATTTTCAGGAGCTCCTGATAACTACCCCAAACACCTGACAATTGCTTGACCAATCAATTAACTCAGATCAGATTCATAGCTACATTCATTTGTTCATCCAGAGCATTTTAAAGCAATTTTTTGTATATAATGCCATTGTGGGTAGACACAGAAGATATCGACTCATCCTTGAGGAAACTGCAGTTTGCTATCATATGGGAAAATATAATTACTGCATTTTAATATTTTCAAAGACTTGCTATTTTCAAATTGACTCTGCATTGGCTATTGACCTCTATTTATGAAGCAGCTATGAGCCACATTCATATACATGCATTTCATCAATCTCATTTTACAGCTGAAGAAACCAGAAAATGAAAAGTTATGAACACAGCTCAACAAAAATCTGATATTTCCCTAAAGCCTTCAGGTATTTATCAGTAAAAAAATGATTGAAAGATAGGTGGGAGGGCACACAGAGGACTGCAAGCAGCATGAAGTAGTTGAATGGCAGAATAGAGAAGTAATTCAAAGAGCAACATTTCTACCAAAATCAAACTTGAAATCCCTACTACATAACCATTCACAAACAACAACAGCAACAACAAAAAAACGTGTTCAAATGCACTGAGTCAATTCTTTGTAAAGGAAATCCACTCAAGTACAGAGTGCAAGGTGTAAACACTTGAGCTGCCACAATAAATCAGTCTCCCAAGATCTTTGGGTGAGCATGCACATCTGACCTCTTGTGGCTCATACTGAAACCAGAAATGGACTAGTGGATAATTATATTTGTTATTATGCTTATAAAATTGAATATTTTAATTCAAAGAGGTAGCCATGCATTTTAATCCAATCTGTCTAATGCAAAAGGAATACAGTGGTCTTCAATGATGAAGTCACAGACACAAATACTGAAGTTTACAAAAAAATGAACAATGATGTCTGGTGTTTATATTTTTCTGTTATACTATCCATGATATAGAGCATGTTATCATTAACAAGTATTCCTGAACCCTTTCTGCCACCATTTAAAATAAAACTAGGAATGACAGTGGCATTCATGATGCAGGGACAGTAATGTTATAATTCTACAGATCAATTGGAATTGTGAAGCAGGAGAAGTTGCCTGCTTCTGACATAGCCCTTCCTATCTTAATGAAAATCAAAACTAAGCAGCTCTGCCACGGTGGCCTCTATGCTCAGAAAAGTCTCATGATAATCTCAAACCCTTGCCATGTCTCAAAAGAGAAAGTTAGTTTCCCAACTTCACACACACACACACACACACACACACACACACACACACACTTTCCAGTTTCTGAGTCATACTTATCAGTTACATAACTTCTGGTGCATGTAGTAAATAATTTTACAGAGTACTGACTGGAAGACAGGGGACAGGGTTTGTGGCTTGAAGGATAGCAGCACATCTTAAAGGCTTATTGGTTGTTCTCCAAGACAGTGGTTTTCGTAATATCCTAGCTTTCAAGAATCCCTAGCAGTTAGAGAGCAACTATTGCCATATCCTTCCCTTGACTCCACTCTGCAGAATTAAAAAGGAACACAACTATGTGTTGATAAGGAGTCAGATCCAAATGATAGCAGAGACATCCAGCTTTACCCTGCATTCAGATAGCCCTCTGGCATCTGTAGACCCGACTAAAGAGTCAGTGATCTTTAGGAAACACAGCCTTTAAGCCTCCATTATACACTGACATGTCCAATACACTTTAAAAGATAACTGCCTATTGAAAAAATCTTCAAATAACATAAAATTGATTTTTTGACATGTGGCTTTTTTTAATGGTGAACAGTAAGGCTAGGGTCAGGGGTAAGAGAATGGGACTGGCACATTATAAAAGGCACACTGACACCCTCTCATTTAAAGAATCAAATAGACTAAAGAAGCCAGAGACAAGTTAGAAAATACGAGAATCAAAAAGAAGGAGCAGCATGTACTGAACTGCCAGCTTATTCAAGAAGCAGATGGGAAGTTCCATTCTCCAATGATGAAATCAGAGATATTATCAGGAAGATAGCCTTCAACCGAATATTTCTGTCAATTGGAGGAAAAGCCTCCATATGGGACTTCTGTACTCACTGACTGGTGAATTGAATTTATATTTTTCATTCTGAGATTTTGTTTTACAGATAAGCAGCATGAAGTAGAATGAATATAGTCTCATAATGAAGTCCTGGTTCCCACAGAGTAGAAATTTTCAGCCTTATTGCACACTCTAGTCAACTAAGAGGTTTTAAAGACAGATGTCTAAGACTCACCACTACCTATTCTGATTCACTGAGTGGTGCCTAGGCATTTAAGTATTTCATAAACTCTCTGAGTTTGAGCCCTGCGATGGTGAACATGTCTATAATAAGGGAAGTGGGATTGTGAATTCCAGGCCAACCTGGGCTACATAATGATTCTCCAAGAGATTCTAATGATCACTCATTTGAATGTTTCCATCCTAGAGTGATTCTGAAACTGTGGTCCCTGTTCCAAAAGTATCAGTATGACTAGGAGATTGATTAGAAATGAAAATTATCCAACACCACTCCAAATTTCCTGATTAAGAAACTGGCAACCAGCAAACTTTTAATGATTCCTAGATGGTTTTGATGCAAGCTAAAGCCAGAAAAACACTGTGATATAGTAATGATTCTGAGGCTTCAGATTGCACAAGAATAATCTTGAGAACTTATTAGCATGCAAATATGGTCTAGTAATTCTGAGATGAAACCAAGAGAAATGTAGATAAATTCTCTACGTAACACGTACTGGGAATCAAAGGAAAACAATGTTTGGGACTCAGCTACCACAACTGCATGGTGCAAGAAGGCTTATAGTACCCATTTCATTGTGAAATGACCCTTGGAATGTAAGTACAGAACTTCTTTGAATTCCCTTCTGTGATAATCTATGCTTAGAGTCCATCATGTCATTCAGAACAAACATCTCAGGAAGCTAGGCCATCTTAATTGCACAGATACAAGACTTTTTGGGAATGTATGAGCCCATAAGCACATACACATATATACACATGAACACTCTAGTTTTCTGTGCTTTGAGGATGTTTTATTGACATATAGATGAGGGATAGTTTCAGAAGCTTACATTCTGCACAGCATGATTGCACAGGCTTTAATCCCAGCACTGGAGAATCAGAGACAGGCAGATCTCTGTGAGTTTGAGGCCAACCTGATCTATACAGCAAG